>VUQG01003908.1:47544-69732 GCA_015106755.1 Etia nguti
CTTCAGCTCCGTACTCACCTAGCCTTCGTTCCGGGGAGTTACGCTTTTATGTTGAAAGTGAGAACTTCAATTCCGGTGGTGCCCCAGCTTTTAACGTCTGACTTGACCGCGGTGACAGAAGAGAGAAGCTCTGCTGGATGCTCTTTTTCCACTGTCTCCCTCCACTCCAGTGGACGGACTGGTGCTCCCTCAGTCTCTATTAAGATTGCAGTGGACCGCGAAGTCAGCAGTGTGCTGCCGTAAATGACGTTACAACCCTTTAAAGCAGTCACGACGCAAATAAAGTAACGAACAGCGACGTTACCGTTACACAGAAGTCCTTAGTGGTAGGCTTTTTTTTTTTTTTAACCCAGTAGACGTCAAGTTTAAGTGCCTATTAAAATTAATTCTTTTAAAACATCTCTTCGTTGTATTTGGCTTTTTTTTCGCCATAGCTCGCTATCTTCCTAGCTAACATTATAACTTAGCCCAACTTTATGTCTTTAAATTACAAAAAACTACGCATTTCGAAATGACACGTTATCACACGCTCCTGCTTTTATATTAACCTTTTAATTAAATACTGTATTACTTTTTTTTTTTGGAGTAACAGGTACCTGAAAGTCCCTTTTTCCAAGCATGGGGGAGGCAGCAGCCAGAGGAGGAGGAGAAAGAGGAGGAGTGGTTTGAATTAATTGCTTTATCGATAAATGTACCTCTGCTCTGCAGCCTCTGGTTATTCGTGCTGGAAGTTTAAGTGCATTGGATTTGTACTAAACGGAATTGATTACTGTGCTGTTCTTGTGAGGTGGGTGGATTGGGGGGTGGGGGGGAGATGCTAAACCATATATTTTTCTCCCTTCTCAGTCTCGGTGTTGAAGCATTTCTCTGAACCTGTATGATGAAGAGTGTGTCTGTGACTCGGAGCTGCACAAATGCTTCTGAATTATGGTCCCATACAAGAAAAAAAGGCCTACGGATGTATAATATCCATGGGTAAAATTTTATATAGGAGTTTAAGCATATTACTGACCATAAGCTGTCTACATGGATCCATAGCATAAGTAATGGAAACAAAGGAAAGATCAGATCTTTTAGCAGCCAGTTATGGAGACAAATTCACAATGAGATTTTTTTTAAAAAACAGCTCCTCTACCTTATGCTTGGCTGATTTCTAAGCCTAGGCAGAGCAGGTTACAATGAATGCAAACACCAAATTAAATACATTATCCTCATACGATAAAATAATCAGTTTCTATGTGATTTACTCATTGCTGCAGGTCTCGAGGATGATTCAGGCTCTGAAGGCTCGTGCCGACCCATTTAAGGCAGCCTGCAGGGCATCCAGCTCACACCAGAACAAAACTGAGACTCCGGAAAAGCACAAGTGGAGCACCGGAGACCGGAGCCTTGTTCCCAACAGCGGTGTGACCTTTCTTTACTTAGTTGTTCCGCTTCCTCTTATAATACCCAGTAAGTTAATCATGAGCGCACCTGCGCTGGATTAGCGTACCACAGTCTTTCCAAAAGACCTCACCCAGCTTGGTTGGGTGAAATGTGATGTGGCAGCCCAAAAACTGTGTTTCTGCACATGCACAGAAGTTAACTGCCATTTGGAAGTAGCTCTAGGAGTAGAAAAAACAACAGTATAGTGTGCGGTATGTTCCAGGGCTGCTGTCCACCTCTGTCTCCTTAAATCATTTAGTATCGCTCCCTGGTTTGGTGCCCCTGAGTGTGAGCAAACACCTTTGGGTGTGTTTGAGCATGTTAGTGCATTCATGCGCAGACACAGTAACTGCAAGTTGCTGGGTTTGTAGCCATGTGCTTATGCTCGTGTTCCCGCTCCTCAAACCTTGGACCACTCTGAGCGAATGTGAGTCACCGCTGTGACGAGATGCGATGTGTCACCTGGGAGACACACAGACGAAAAAGACAGACACTAGCTGTTCACTTGGCTCAGGTCCACATGCACACTTGCAGATACACACCAGCTTTTAAAATGGCTGGTGATGGATGGTTGTTTCTTTAAAACAGCTGGAAAGAAGCAAGGGGAGTGGGAGTCAGGGAGGCAGTTGGGAATGTCTATTTCTGTATGCTACCCACTGGCACCACTACATTAACTCCTTAATTGAAATCCTCACTCTGGATTTATTTTCTTTTTTTAGGTAGCTGACTCAGAGATTAAGGGTGTAAGTGAACGAGAGGAAATTGTAACTTCATATATTCATGTATAGATTAAGAAGAGCAAATTGCCTCTCAAAATCCAATACTCCCTGTGAACTCTGCAAATCAAATCTTACAGAAAAAAAAATAGAATCAATGCACAAATGACCAATTCATCTCCATTTCTTAAAAAGGAAAAAAATAAAACACCAGGGTCTCAAAACACTAGAAAGTTATGCTGGCTCCACATGCTGGACCACAGCCACAGAAGGCAAGTGATGTTTGGTGACTCGAAGCGACTACAATCGCTGGCCAGGGGGCAGGACCCAAAATATACCTTTCTTAACTTCCTGGCGAGTGTTTAAAGCGACTACGAATTAGAGCACAGCATAGCACTGACTAACATTTGACCTGGCTGTCAATACATTAGAGCGTTACCTAGGCAACCGGAGCTTGGAATGTCCACAAGTGACCAGCGGCCAACTTCAAAGTGAAAACAAGGAGTTGCTGCAGCCTACCACCTGAACTAATCTGTGGCATTTTGTCCACATAGGTTGACACTGTTTATATTCTGTAGCTTTCTGTTTTACTTGTACTGGAAATGGTAGCAAACCAGGCTTAATGCCATTATAATTTACCAGCACTTGGTAAATTATTTAAGGATTATCTTGAAGTGTCTGTACGAAATCTTGTGGCAGTTCATCCATAGTTGCTGAATTATGTCAGTGTGTTAAGTGGCAAGTTTTTCCTTTCAGATAAACAGAATATACAGTAGCCAATGCGGGAACTCGCTCCAATGAATACGTCTCTTCACATAATCAAAAAGCCAGAAGACTAAACGAAAATCTGGAATATCAAAAGATGTTCATGGATCCCTTGAAATGTTGTGAAAACTGTTCCTGTGATTTTCCCTTGACAAGTCCTTGAATCCCCCAGTCTGCTTCTGGGAAAGCATTCTCATGTTACCATGCACTGTGACCCCACCTCATTTCGTTGCTTAGCGTTCATTTCCATAAAGTGTTGAATGAATTTGTATGAGCAGAGATATTGCCTGTGTGATCACAGTTCCCTTTAAACTAGCGCTTTCATGAAAGCCTCCCTTCCACCACCCCTTGCAGAATTTGCATAGAAAGAAAGCTCATTTCTGTAATTTTATTTACATGTTCAGGTGTTTCTGTAGTGTATAAATAATGGGGTAATTTTCTGACTTCCTGACTTCCATTTCAAGCTTGTCGAAGGAACAGATGCGGCTTAACAATTTATTTATGCAAAGCAGATTAACTTTGGCACCTTCCAAATCACTGGGTTTATTCATGAGTGAAAAAATCTCCACAATCGATAAACAAAAGCTGCTATTGCAGCTTTGATTGTGATGCATTAAATGATTTGGCCTCTCTGAGCATTAGATTTTTTTTTCTATGAGAGGATCTGTCCACCAGCACTTACATTCAGACATGCAATGGGTCCTTTCTCGTGACAAAAACGAGGAAGATTTGCAGGATGTAGCTGAATGAAAATGCAACAGTGCTGGCTTAGAGGGACTCAGTCATAATCCCGCTTTTAGCCAAGACAGGATCCCAATCAGAGCTCGACAACAACATCCCTCACTGTTCCGCTCTTTAACCTGAAAAACACAGAGGTGACAGGCAACCCACTCCCACCCGCATCAATATATGGGATCAGTAAAACACTTTGAGTTTAAAAAGAGTTGATCTTATTGAATCGCAACCCATTCAGATGCCAAGAAAAACACTGAACTCTATCATTGTACTGAATAGAAGATATGTCTTTTATAAGCTGCAATAATACCAAAAGATAGCACATAAAGTTGAAGCAGGGAGTTTGCTCCAGGGCTTTGCATCACACTGGCCTTCTTGGATGTAGTTAACATTGCTTATAGAATGTATTTTAACCCAAATCATGTCGTTTTGTTTCCTAAACCTAAGCGAGCTGTAACTGAAAACTACAAATAACATTAGAGAAAAGATCCTTTCTGCCCTAAAACCTTTCTGGTGCTAGCATTACTAACGACGTGGTGAGCACTTAAGCTGTTTAACAAATTATACATACTATAAGCACTTTATTATTTTAAATGACAAATATATATACTAGCCATGTAATCGCGACCTTGTCACCACACTGACCCTATATATATATATATATATATATATATATATATATAGGGTCAGTGTGGTGACAAGGTCGCGATTATATGGCTAGTTTATAGATATAATGTTTAGTGTGTTTATAATTTTACTTTTGCTGGTTTAGCATGCTAATGCTTACTAATTAGCACAAACTGATCAAGAGCAGACTTGCAGCTTCTTTAAAATATATATGTATATAATGCAAGAAGATACTCTTCAAAGCAAGTCACTCTAACTGCAGGATGTTGCATACAGCAGCCGTGGTGCATAACTGCGATTCAACAAGTTAGAATAAGAAGCTGCAGATCTCACCATTGAAGGGAATCCCGATATAAACAATTAGGCCGGTGTTTGACACAGAACAGAAATATTTCAAGGATTTTTTGTGAATCTGCTGTAAAGCTTGATGCTCTGAATTCCTTTCTTTTCTCTTTTAGTTAGTTAACGGTAGTTTTCACTGTGAATCAGTGGTGCATAGGGTTTAAAAAAGTTTAATGCCCCCCCACAGTGTTATCTCTGCTGTCAAGAGCATGTCGAGTGCTGAAGGTAAAAGTCAGTTTCTGATTTTATTGCTGTTTGCACTATAGATTAGATATTTTGAAATTCAGGGCTAAAAATCAGAGGGAGAAAAGATATATCTCTGGTGGGGATAAAAATACTATAGCAGAGGTGGGACATGTAAACCATGGAGAGTGGGATCCCCACCATGTACTCTATTCCTGACAAAGATGCTAAAAGCCCAGCAACTCAGTTATCTCAGTTTATTCTGCAAAGATTAGCAGCCAGATTTTTTTTGGAGCCAAAATAGTGAATCTTGAAGACTTGTAGCCAAATTCAAACAGACTTTTGCACAACATGTACATATCTCCTCCTACTCCTCCTGCTAACTTCCCTTGGAGTGTGAATCCGCCACGACAACAAGCATCAGCCAAGGCACTGTAGTTATATTTGGTCACTGGGAGGGTGAGATGCAATTTGGCTATGTTTGCAAAACCTCAATGCCAAACTACAGTTATTCATCAGTATTTATAGGCATATCAACTGAGCCACCTTTCATCGCTCACCAATTAGCAGGTGTTTGTGCTCCCGCTCTGACCTTTGGTATCATTTGGACCTATTGTTGTTTTTTTTATTTCTTTTAAGTGGGTGTGACTGAAGGTGTAATGACTGAAATGGAGTCTTAAACACACAAACACACCGTACAGGACACATAGATGCATATGCTTGCTTCCGTTGCGTCACAGGAATACAGTGCTTGCAGATATGGACACATAGATTCACAAATGTGTGTATATACGTGCACGGACGTGCATAAGCAGGAATACCCACACTGAGGAAAGATTCAGCAGTCATGTTTAGCTGCGGAGCCTTTAGATGGAAATTAAAACTTTAACATTAGATGAAGACGGAACATTTTAGTTATTGTCTCTTGATGGACGCACTTGAATATGCAAACTTAAATCCACTAATAAACATATTCTTGCTTTTAAAAAATAAATCTGATGCGTAATGTAATTATTTAAAATTCTAATTCATTAGAAAATACTAGTTTATATTTGCTTGTGGCTTTACACTATATCATCTAAGTTTAGTGAAAGATACAGCTCACCTCTTCAAGTCGAATAGGCTTCTTTTCACAGGAGAGAGCAGAGGTTTAAATGATGAAGTTAATAACGGCCGACCCTCATTAAAATGCTCCGAGGTGCAAAGTGTACGCAGAATCTATTGAAAAAGAATAGTTCCAAGCAAATTATTTAAAAAATAGGTAATTAGCCTGAGCTATCTCATAATGTGTGTGTAGTGAACTTTAAGTTCTTGTGAAGTGTATTGACGTCCCTCTAAACTGGGTTTAGTTGGAACAGAGCCTCTCTTTATGTCGGCGTATCTCCTGTAAAAAGACCAGTGATCACTGGCTGCTACAGTCATTCAGACCCAGTGATGTGCACGATATTAACCCTGCGTTTCTCCAAATTTTGCAATGTTTCAGTCTCATCTTTCTGTGTGCGTGATACTACATCTGCACTCTTTGCCCAGATCACAAAAAAATTTCATATTTGCTTGCAATTTTTAACTAATTAACTGTTTCCTGTGTGTCCTTTTGCACTTTACTGGAAAACAGATGATTTGCCAGCAAGTCTATAGCTTCAAATAGATGCAGCAAATTATGCAATCAATCTTGTGTTCAGCACATGCTGAGACTGCTCTGGCACTGGAAGCTGCACTCGGTCCTGCTGCGGAGATGCCAAAACAAGTCCTTGGCATTCACAATCTTGTATTTTTCTAAGATACAACGTTTTTGTGCATTGCAGTGATTTGCTCGCTTTGAACAGAGGTTTTATTGACGCAGACGCAACAGCAGCAGAGCAAACTGGCCCCCGAACCTCTACTGGTTGAGTGAGTATGGGTCGTGCGATGGTTTCCTCTTTAGATCAGACCTCTCGAAGATCTTTTTAATTTTCTTTACTTCCTGAGGTTACTGAATAGAGGGTTTGGAGTGAAACCTGTGAGGAGGTGGCAAAAACAAAGTGTGTGAGGCAACCACTGGGCAATCTAGCTTGAGTAATGTTAAATGAAGTTGCTGTTTCTCTCTCCACAATTTAAACTGTCAAGCTGCCAAGCGCGGGGACGGCTGTAATGGCTACATATCGGCTAATGCAGAAAGAACACAGCCCTCTGCTCCGTCTGTCATTAAGCCGCTTTCTTTAACTAACAGTGAGTGGGGGGCAAATAAAACACCAAAAAAAACCTTGAAACTGCAAATGGGAGGTCGATCCACTAAGCAGATGATTCTCAGGCTTCCTGTCATGCACAACAGAAACAATACTTGTGTTGCATGTTTGCATTATTTATGTGCAAAACAGGAGCAGAAACACAGCTGCTTTAACATGTCAGATCCAATAAGGGCTCACACTTGCATGCATTTGCTTTAGGACATGCAGTCAAGCAGGAGGTATGCATTGTGTGCAAAAATGGCGGCAGCATCGAGAAACATGAAAGGATGTTCCCCCCAAAAATAAATAAATTAGAGCAATAAGGAGCAGCACATGTGGGTGAAATTAACGGGGAGACAGTGACAGATAAAAAGTGACAGATCAAACGGCGACAGACAAATTATCCACAATACAGAGAGATCCTTACAGCTTTTGTTGTGATCGGCGAGCGAACACATTCTGCCACATGCCTCATGATTTCAAAGAAATAAGCTTATGGAAGCAGATTCCCTGATGTTCCGTCGTCCTGCTGATAGAAAACAAAAAGAGTAAACAGCCTGTCAAACCTGAGAAGAGGAAACAATAGCTGGAGTAATAATAGCGACTCTTCAGCGCTTTGTTTGGCATGCTTGGTGAAGGCAAAACCGTGACAGCGGCATGGACGTAACCTATTGTCACATTAATCTAAGGATGATGGGTAGCCTGCGACCTCTGCTTTCTTGTCGCATTGGATTAATGTGATGTCACGACAGGAAATATGAACCTCCATCCGGTGGTAATTAGTTGTGTCAGCTGCTTCCTGAAGAACTACTTCAGGAAGAAAAGTGTGGGGACTGTTGCAGATTTGTCAGGTGAAAATTTCTGCAATTTTTGCAATCTCCTATTGTCCGATTTTGGTCAGCCTGTTTGAATTGTAGCCTCAGTAGATGTATCTAGTGTTGTCTTCTGCTGCTGTAGCCCATCTGCTTCAAGGTTAGACCCGCTGTATGTTCAGAGATGCTCTTCTGCATACCCTGGTTGCAACAAGTGGTTATTCGAGTTATTGTTGCTTTCAGCTCAGAGCAGTCTGACCATTCTCCTCTGACCTCTGCTTCTGCAGATTGTCTACTTGCTTAAATGCATTGAGTTGCTGATGTGTGATCGGCTGATGAAGTATTTGTGTTAATGAGCAGTTTAACCTAATAATGTGGCTGGTGATTGAATATGGTGGCATTTCTGTATACCCAATAAAACCTATGAGTTTAACATTAATGCTCCAGCAGTATATCCTCATGGATATCTAGCTGCTGAAATGCTGATATCCATCTGATAGTTAGGTCATATATTTCCAATTTAAACATATTTATTTTCTCTATGTGAAGAGAGGTGTTGTGTATCCGGAGATGAAACTGATGAGTGTGTAGTTGTGCTTTAAAGCCAAAGCAATTAGATGAAAGATGCTAAAATGCCTCATAACTCTCTTTTCAATTTAACAATGTCAGCAATGTTTGTTTCCTTGATATTATCGATATTTACCAGTGCAGCGGATCCCGTGGGTTGCGTGATCATGTGGGAAAAACCTGGAGCATCTTTCAGTCATGCCTAAGGTTAAAGATTTACAGTTTCTCTCTTATACCATCGCTTGAAATTGGTAGAAATAAAATGCTACTGTTTTCTTAGAAGTCAGAGTGAGTTGTTTAAATTGCGACATCTGTGGGTGTATTTCTGCTACGATGAGAGGATAACCCTCCCCCGCTTTGAACCTATTCTGTGTATTCGCTTTGAAACTGTGTGCGCGCACAGGTGAACGCGGCATTCCACCAAAAAACAAGGAAAATAAAGACAAATTTGAGTCTATTGTTTGAGATCTCTCGTCGTTTCTCATCTAGCAGTAAAACCGTTTCTTTGTCTTTCAAGTCAAAGCAGTGTTTACAGCTGCAGCGTGCTTTTCTTTGAGTTTAAATAATAATGGTGTTAAACACAGCCTCTGTAAAACCTGTTTCATGCGCATACATTTAAAATTTCCATTATTACACCTGAAATAACTGAGTGTTTAAACAGAAGGGTTGATTCAGGGTGACAGAGATGCTGTTGTGTGAACGAGATCATGAGAGGGCGGCAAGAGGCAATCGGTTGATATGAATTCATCTCATGGTCGTCCCCCACGCTGGTTCAATAAATGAGCTCACATGTGTGATTGCATGCGCATCGCTCTCTGTGTTGTGTCTCATATGATTTCATCCCTATTCATGTCGCAGCTTTGCTGTCCGCCGGGTGGAAGAGCCCGATGAAACCTGCAGGGATTCGAGTGAGTGTCAGAGGTCGCGGTAACGGAAATAACAGTGAGCATCGATTCCAGTTGCAGACAAGCAACGAGCTTCACACCACTTCCCTACAAATCTAACATTTGAATTGCTGCCATTTACTTCTCATGTTTCTCTGATAATGCGATGAAATAGTACTAAGAGAAATCTAATTTAAATTTGCCACATTTAATTCAGTTCAGTACAGCAATACTTTGCATCTATATCAGAACAAAATAGTCTTCTCGAGGTGGTTTGCATTGTAAAGCAAAGACCCCACGATATTAGGGAGAAAACCTCAGTAATCAGATCATCCACTATAAGCAAGCTGTTGGCAGTTGGGGGTGGGGTGTAAAAACTCCCTTTTAACAGGAAGAAGCTGACATCTGCTGTTAATGACAAAAAAAGAGCACTGGTTAAGGTTAGGGAAAGATGAAGGTTTGGGTAAAAACACAACAGTATCCTGGTTGTAAAACACCGCATGAAATAAAAATGAGAACAGGCCAGCTTTTATTACCTGTATTCTTTGTAATGCCCACCAGGGGGCGACTCCTCTGGCTACAAAACCAAGTTAGATTTTCTTGTCAGTGGTAACTTTATAGTCCTCAATGGGAATTTGGAGCATGTCCACACATCAAACAACACATAGCCTTACTTGTTCAGCACTTTAACACATAACATGCTAACTGAGTTCTGTAGAGTCTGAGATGTAGCTCTTGATTTTCTCTGAGCATTGCAGGGTCAGACCTTGGGGTAAATTTCCTGGGATGTTCACTACACGCTCGAATGCTCCAGACCAGCAAACTGACAGAACTTCTGCTTTAACACAGGTGCTCACGCCTGCTGATAATCCAATTATCAAGTGAGTTCTTTGGGATGCAGTAAGGTACACTGTTGATTACTCGTGTACAACAGTTTGGCCCATCACCCATCGTGGGTTTTGTTCTTTTTTTGAAGTCAAAGTAACCATACAATCCCCGGTGAAATTTCAAAAAACTTGGGTAGACATATTCCATGGTATGTGTTCGCATGTTTCAGACATATCAGATGTACTTTTCTAGTAAGTTTTCTAGTAAGTTTTCTAGTTTCTGCATATGTATGACATATGCAGCAGACTTCTCTGTGAGCACCTGAAGCTTCAAACTCAGGTGTGTCCATTCAAAGCCTTCAGTGTGTCTGGTAATCACTCACTTTATCCACTGAGGGGGAAAACAGTAAGCAGAGAATTCTGATGACCGGCGGGGAAATGCTGATTAAAAAATGAATATGAGTAAGTAAATGGGCTTTGATGTCGCTGCTCTTCAAAGATAGTCTTGCCTCTAGGGTGCGTGTCCCTCCACTGTAACTCAGCTCTGCTCATAAATGACAGGAAGTCTTCCCCATATTTTCTTTCCTGTTTTCTTCTTCTATTCTTTTTACCAACATAAATCTTTGAAACATTTTTTTCTTCTTCTCAGTGTGTGTGTGTGTGTGTGTGTGTATGTACAGCAGCTTGAGTGGGACTGAAAGAAATGCATGTGAAGTATGTCGGAGAGGATTGGGCTCTGATCCCCAGCCCTCCCCTGCTGATCCTGGCTGGTTCTGTTCATCGGATTTAGTCTCCCCTGTACTATTCTGTAATGACTACAACCTTCTCTCTGGTTATACTTGAAACCTTAGCGATAGAAGAGCTTTAAGTGCAAATTTACTCTTAACCTTCTTGCAGTGTCAGAGAGTTTGAGTCATTTTTATTCAGTTTTGCTGTTGTTGTTGTGTGTAGATGCAGTTCGCGTTGGGATCTGGGTGACTTCGAACAAATCGCTCAGCCATTTCCCCTCAGTGAACGTAAAAGTGACTCACAAATGGCAGATCTCTTGATTAATAATCCAGCTGCCTGTCGTGTTGCAGACGATGTGTGAGCGGTGCAGAATAATGCATGCCATCCTGTGATTGTAAATGATCAAAAGCTTCTTTTTTTTTTCTGATGCGAGCAGTGCAGTGACAAGTTTCCTTCCTGAAACGCTAAAAATTCCCTACAGTGGAGGCGTGAGGGCTTTGATATTCTGCTCTCCAAGAACTTCTGAATAATGGACGTACGCTTTCACGGAGCTCATGGGCCGAGATTTTCACACGCAGCTTCATTTTTGTGGGTCTGGTGCTTCTTTCTTTTCCAGTGGTGTCATCTGAATGACAGGTAAGGAAGGCTTTGCATCTTTTAAGAGCACTTTAACATGGAATATTTTAAAGAAATTGTGTGGCAAAGACAGCACATACTGCAAGAACTGGCCTGATTGGTTCCAGACCTGGAAGCAAGGTTTGATTTTCACAGAGGTTCCAGCTGGGGAATTCCCTCTTTAATAACCTGCTAACACAGCTGACATCTCAGTTAAAAAGCCTCTAATTAAAGTCCCTATATCAGGATCTACTCATTCATTGCTTTCAAAGAGCACTACTGAGATGAGACACTAGTCTTTTTTCCATTGAGAATCTGGCTTTTTGCCTCTGCAAGTCTATTAACAGGACTCACCTGTCTTTTGTAGCTCGGGCCTCAAAATAGTGCAGCTCCACTGCTGCACGGCATAGATGTAAACATCCTTCTGGCTGTCAGACAGAGTGGGCTAATTGTAAGGGAGAAACAGATGGTGCACCAAAGCTCCGACAAAAAGGAGAAAATTGTTAAAACTGAGAAAAACGCTTTATTTTTCTGTTTGAGCTGCCATTAAAGTGGAAGGAAAACAGCGAGCAAGCCGAGTGAAGCGGCTTCAGTCGGAGAGATGTTTGAAAGGGCCGTTTGGCTCATCGACAGGCATTTTTTGGAGTGAAATAGATTGAGAGTGAGATGAAATAAAGGCATCACTGCAAACAAGGAAGAAGTTAGGGAAGTGGGGTGGGAGGCAGCAACACAAGTGCCTGCTTCTGTCTTTGCGCTTCCTTCATTCATGTCGGGACCACTGAGGCAGAATGCTAAGCTAATGAGCTCCCGCAGGATAGCGCCTGTTTGGCACACTAACAGATTACCCTGTATCAGCTCCTAGCTTTAGCTTTAGCTTAGCTCGCCAAACACCACAGCTGCACAGGCCCTCAGACCCTCCTCAATTTTCTGAGTTACACATAAATATGCCTCTGCTCCATAGATATATAGATATATTATTTCTCGCTTGCATGTTTATTCCTATCTCTGGTAGCAGTTGCCCAAAAGAAAAACACAGGTACATCTCTGACAAATTTAATTCTCTTTCTAATCTAATTTTGCTTCTCTGCTCGGTCGTCTGCCAAAGTATTAATCACGCTCAGCACACCTGGCTGCGTGTGCTCAGACAGACGCAGGCAAACATGCTCCCAGTCATACACTGAGCTGTGCCGAACAAAGACCAGAATTAACTGTAATTTGCTTCCAAAGACCAGCAACAACCACGCAGAAGGATGTTCATCGGAGAGCGCCGGCTGCTTGAAGAAAATTCTTTAACCTGTGGCAAAGACCTGACTGCTTTAAACCACCTCGGTGACTTACTGCAGATATATTGTCAACTGAATGCTGTCCAGGAGCTAATGCCCATCAAGGTGCTCTCTTTCTTTACTTTTGGTTTCCTGGGAGATTTTTGTACCCAGCGGCTGTGAAACTGAGTCCAATGGGGAACAAATCTTAATGCTGATGGTGTCATTTTTCTGTGTGCACTACTCCATGATTGTTAGTTATTCCCACGGCTCTGGTGCCGGCCTGCCTTTCTCTGTCTCTAGCTGTTCCTTTAATAGACAGTATAAACAGTGGATGTAGCTACGTGTGACGTCAGCCGCTGATTTGTGTAATGCTGTTATGAAGTCTTGAGATGAGCATTTTCTCCACTGTAGTTAGCCAGTGCAAACCACTTGTCAGTCACAAGTTGCGAGCCGATAAGCATATCCTGGAAAATCCTGCTGTAAAATGGACTTCATGTTTTATTCAAGGTGGCCTGAAATGCACGTCTGACAAAAGTGCTTACTGAGTTCAGGCCTGAGGGTTGTAGTTCCACTGACACTTTGCATGCACCAGGTATCGCCCCCTGATGGCCATTAAAAAGAATGCAGCTCTATAACTCTTGTCCTTACTCTCAGACCTCTAAGCTAGTCGATTTTTTTCCACTGTTGATGTCCCCCATTCTCATTCGCAGTATCTCAAATTGCGCTTCTTATACTTTCAGCGAATGAGTGCATTAAAAATGATAGTTAATGTTTTATGAATCGCAGCATGCCGCAATCAGTTACAGCTGGCCACGTCATGGCAAATGCCCTCCTGCCTACCCTCTGCTGATCATAGGTGTAATAACTCTGGGACAGACATTTTTGGGCCTTTACTGCCACGTTGTACCCATCTCACATTCTGTCTCTCTCTCTCACACACAGTGCAGTGCAGCATATAACCTCAGCATATAGCAGTAATCAGTAATATCAACATCATCCTTCCAGTTTTTGATCAGCACCTTGGACAACACCTGCAGTCAGAGGTTGGGAAATAAAAAACCTTTGTCTAAGCTTTTTCTACGAGCACGATCTTTTTCAATTAGACTACCAAAAGCCCAAAAACAGATTCGGCTTTGCTCAAGTAACATAAACACAGCTGTAGAGAGAGACTCATTAAGCACAGGTCACCACAGACCGACTGGATGGGTCACCATATAACAAGCACACTCATTTATTGAATTCCTGCTTTATAAACATTTCAAGTGAGCCAGCTTCTGTATATACCACAAACACATATAAATTACAGTATGAGTGCATATTTTCAACATGTAAGTGCTAATAATGTTTCAGTTTTTTACAAAAACACAAAATAAACTACTCATCCTTATTCTTTGGAGTTTTTCCTTCAGAAAAGTCATCGACAGCACTGCTCAAATCCAAAGGGACTTGAAACATTTTAACATGTTTACTTTCAACTAAATGTAGTGCAAATTTGCATGCTGTGATAGTTTGATAATTGTGTTGGCTGGGCTCCTTCTCCTGGATTAACAGTCATGCGTCTTTTTTATTTAGAAAAAACTTTATTTCGGCAACCTAACAAACCTGTTTAAATAAATTCCATATTTTTGCTTTTGAATGTCATGGAAAGCCTGGATTTTACACATTCACATTCCCAGATTGACCTCTCCTCAGTCACGCTGCTAACTCGTGTTGTTTTAGCTGGTAACTCAGATAAGGTAGTACTTTTTAAACAATGCTTTGTTATAAATTAGGACTTTGTAATTTAATCTGTAGGGAGATAATTGAGAGAGAGGAGTATGCCCTGGCCTTTGTTTTAGGTGATACACCGCTGCTCTCATTAGACAGCAGAGAAGACCATGGAGGAGCGTCTGGAGACACAAGGCTGACGTATGGAGGAGAAGGGCGCTGGATCTCAGGGCTGCTCTCAAACGTAGCAAATGAAGATGGATTCCACGGGGATGTGGCTGCGTATATGTGTGTGTGTGTGTGTGTCCAGTAGAGAGTGAGATGAAAGTGAAATCTACTTAAAAAGCTGTCAACATGATGGAGTGTGTTTGTGTATTTGTATAAGCAGAGAAAGCATACAGTGTAAAGATGTTTACAGTGAATTTGTGGATACTCAACATTAATTTTGAATTTTTATTTGCTCCGTGTGTGTGTGTGTGTGTGCGTAGGTGTGTGTTTGCACAAAATAGATTTGTGCAAACCTCAAGGTTTGAGGCGGACCGCGGAGCTTGCCTTTGCCAGCGTCGTACAGCAGGTTGAGGAGTCGTCGTTGTTTTGCCGGAGAGTCATTTGGATTGAATTGATAAGAAGGCCATTAGCTGCCGCTTCAGCTCGTTGCCATGCCGACCTGTCTTCCGCAGAGAAAGGCACGGTGCCTCAGGTAGCTCTCCTAAGATGAGCCGTTGTGTGCATGTGTGCGTTTCGTGTGCCGCTCTGTGTGCGTCGGTTGGCTGGGATCCCTGAAATGTTTGCGATCATTCATTTTACACGAATGCTCTCGTCTCTCTATTTCAGTGACATCACAAGTGATATAAAAATAAACTCCCACGCACCCCGTGTCTGCTTTTACCCATTTCTGCGTGCAACAGCATGCGCGCATCTACACCCGACCACCTTTTAAGGCGTTTTGGAACATCTGGACCAGTCACTCAAACGATCTCCTGAGCGCAGGTAACATCTGCACATGCCACTAGCCATCCCATTGGCCGAACGCACATCTGTATGTGCCATATGATTGGCAGGAGGTGTGAGGGGAAGGAGGTCATGAGTTGCATTTAAAAAAAAAAAAAAAAAATGGCTTTAGTGGACGCTTAAAGGTCAGAGGCGCTTCGTGACTGGAATGTAGGAAATGTAGAAATGTAGGAAACTCGTGTGGGAGGAAATGAATAACCAACAAGTTGTAGATGTGCCCTTGAGCAATGCAAAGGCGGTCGCTTTTACATGGAAGCTTTAGGCTGCTGGTGAGTGCAGGGTGAAAATAATGAGGAATATTGTATTCAGTCATAACCTTGGAGGAGTTCGGTTGGATAAAAGCACTTGTTTTTTGTGGGGGGGGTTGTATTTGAAAGCCATAGATATAAATTTGAGGAACCAGAAGGTCAAACTACATGGTCTCCTTGCTGCTTCATACTGAGAATGAAAATAAGTCTAACCGTGGGGGTCAGAGTGCTACTGCATCAAGCTTTTCTTTGTAATTAAAAAGGTTTTCACCATTAGTCAATCATGGTGTTGGAATTAAGTCTGTTTTTATTTAAATGAGCTACATCTTCATCTTTTTGGTCCTTCACCCTTTCCCCGTCTGTCCTCTGCTCTGCTGTCTGTCCCTCTCTGACAGTATATATTAATCTACATGAGCATTTAAATTCATCATGTAATTTTCACCTGCAGTCCCTGTCAGGTTCACGGCATACGAGATATACTGAACATACAGTATATACAACATACTGCTGAGTATCTTAAGTGTGCTCACTTACAAAGAAATGAACTTTCTGTAATTATTATGGTAGTTTCATTGACTATCAACCAAAAATACAGAAAAAAACACATAAAACGAATGAAAGTTATAAATTGATTTGCTTGTCATCGAGTGAAGTAAGCAAAACATGAGTTAGCGCTGAATGAAGAAACCCCTGTTGGTCAGCACAGTGGTAGGATGTTTTTGTGGCAGTGGAGAAGGAGAACAGGTGTGCTTTATACACATAACAATCTGAGATCAGGAGGATTTGTATTTGACTGATTGTAATCGGTGTGCCCAGCCTGTGCCAGCCAGAATTCTGTCTGAGTCGTAGAGGATCAAATATTTACTTCACTTAATGACATTCAAAACAGTTTATAACTTTTATGTGCAGTTTTTCTAGACTTTTGGTTGATAATGTGTCTCTCTCAAATAAAATCGTGCTACCATAAAAATGAGAGACTGTTCATTTCTTTGTAAGTGACCAAACGTACAAGTTCAGCAGGGGATCAGATAATTATTTCCCCCACTGGAGTCAGCAACTCACAGATGTACGTAGGAGCCCGACTGTGTGGGCCTTTTTAAACCCAGCAATAAAATCTTCAAATTGATTCTAAAACTAACAGGAAGCAGGTGAACGGCTGCAAGGACTGATGTTAAAAGCCTTGTGGTGGCATTTTGAATTAATTGTAGCCTGTGTGTGTTACGATGACTGATGACTGTATGGTGTACAGTGTACAATAGTTAAGTATGGAAAAAATGAAAGCATGGGTGACCTTTTCTAAGTCAGAATGAGTGGATTTTAGATCGCTGTCTAAGCTGAATGAAAAAGGGCTGCATAGCTTTAGACTGTATAAGCTTTCGAAACCCAACCTAAAGCAAAGATCAATAGTGTTGTTAGTGCTGGGTGAGAAGTGTGTAACAACAGTTATTTTCAGGTTTGCAGTCAGATATCCAGTTCCTAACACCAGTAGATGAGACCTGATGTGTGAGACAAACATGTGACAAGTTTGCAGGTCGACTAAGTCTAGGCTTGAATTGTGTTTTTATATTTATTCTTTACTTCCTCTCAGACCTTTAAACCATCCCGTTTGAGGATGCAGCAGAAGGAAAAAAACTTTAGCTGTCCTAATTTAATATAACAATTATAATTCATCAGATTCCCGCATACGCAGCCACATCCCCCGCATGTTTGCCTTGTTGCTCTTCTGGCGTCAAATAGGTGTTTTCCAGTCTTACTGGCCAAAACACTTAAGCATGCACATTCTTACAGCACGTTCAATACTAAACTGCTGTATATACATATACACACACACACAGTGTGGATTTATCCACAGCAGGGGTTATTTTCATCTACTCTTACACATTTTTAAACCTCTTTACTAATATTATAGAAAATGCTCTGCTGTCGGGACATTTATCCAGTCAAAGGAGCTTGAATCCTTGAAGACGTTTCACCTCTCATCGGAGAAGCTTCTTCAGTTCTAAGAGCAATTGGTGGAGAGTTCCAGATTTAAGCCTTATGGGAGTGTCCCCCAAGAGGGTCATGGACCCCCTATTGATCCTCTACCCTAATCACACGAGCCAAGGTGTGGGTCACAATCAGCCAAGGTTTTGGGTGAACCTCCTGGGAAACCTAGCCCCACCCTATTGAGGTCAGATGGCCCAGGATGTGAGTGGGCGTTAAGGCGTCTGGGAACATTTATCCAGGTTTGTGATTGGTCCGATGCTTCCAACACAACTCATAGCTAGATCGGAAAACCCTGGGAAACTTAGTGAGTTGATAACCAGCTTCGAGTCTGTCCATTTAGCTCATTCTGATGCCATTTAACCTGATTACTAATGTTAGGGTAACTGAATGCAGATAAGATGGGAAAGATGCTCTGTGCATGTTAAAGTTACTTCATAGTGCAAGTCCCAAATTTTAACACAAATAATTAAAAACAAAGACTGAGCGTCAAAACTTTGGACACCTGTGCATCACCTAATATAATATACTGGAAGAAGTTTTATGAGCAGACGAGCGGTCGTTAACAAGTCAGATGGAGTTTTCAACCACTCTTTGAACTAACATGGCTAACTTCTTTAATTAATTACCCAGCATCTGCTCAGGCTTCTTATTCTTAAGACTGTTTCTCACAGTTTGTTTGGTTTTTTTTTTTAAAAACAACCTCAAATCCACTTTCATCATTAAAAACTACATATGCTGTGTGAAAACAGAGCGGCTAAGGAGGAGCAGCTGATAGAGACGGCAATTATTCCTGATTTTATAATTCACCATCATCATAATTCAGGATGGCTTTTGTCTGCGTTTGAATACTTTCACCAGCACATGCGTGTGCACATGAACACACACACACATGTCTTTCTGTCTCCATGGTCCCTCCTTCCTAATTTTGTCTTTCATGCTCTAGCAACTTCTGGAGCGCCCTCAAATTAATCAGTGTTTTAATTGAAGCTCGTTAAATATTCAAATTTGATAGCAAGTTTCCTAACACATCTTCAGCTGGCCTCTTTCCTCCGGGCTACAAGCGGTGCAGCTGCATCTCACTGTACATTTTGTAATGCAGTGCATCACACACACATACACAGTGTGTGTTATTAGATTAACAGTGAACCTTAAAACATTTTAATGAGGTCAACTCAGATGCTGTCACATATTTCAGTTAATTTTTCAAAATACAGTCTTAAGCAGCAATAACTTGAAGTCATCATTTTCTGCGTGATTTTAGTGTCTCACATTATTGTGGGGAAATGTTGGCCCACTGTTTGTTTATTCACAGCTCTCTTAAGGTCCTACCACAGCCTTTCATGCAAGGCTGACGTCTGGACTTTGACTGGACCATTGCAACACTTTGATTGTTTCCTTTTTCAGTCATTCTGCTGTAGGTTTGCTGCTGTGCTTGGCATCATTGTCCTGTTGTATGACGCAAGTTCAGCGAGGCTTTAGCTTTCAGACAAATGTCCTCACATTTGACTTGATAATATTTTGGAATACAGAAGAGTTGCCCAGGTCCTGTGGCTGCAAAACAAGCCCAAACCATCAGCTTTGGTTTGTTCAGATGCAGCTTTGCAAACCTGAGCTGTTCTCCCATGCTCTTTTCAAAGAGAAGAGGCTTTCTCCTGGTAACCCTGGTAACTCTGCTCTGTTGTGCCAAGTGTCAAGTCATAAGTCACAGGTTTGGCATTAATTGATCAGTTTAATTTCAATATCAGTAGGTCAGCCACAGAGCAGTTTGATGAGAGGACTCTAGTTTTGCTTTTGCACAGCAGATCTACATTTACATTTGCACACAAGCGCTAAGTGACGTGATGCTGGTGGCTTCACGCTATTCCAGTAATTGACAGCTTGGTGGTGCAGACAGTGGTATGAGCAGCTACTGTCACACTCTCTGTGCCTCAGATGGAGAGACAGTGAGTTGGATGAAGTTTTGACAGTCACTGGAAGCCCTTTCGAATCCCTCAGAGAGAGTTGCTGTGTGGGTACCTGTGCTGTAGCTGAACAGCTCTCCCAGGAGGGGCTGTGTTTGTGTGTCTGTGCACAATCACAGCCACGCTGTTTACTGTTCATCAGCCCTAAATGTCTTTTTAACTCCGAATACACTGTTGGCAGGCCCATGGGGTTCATTTACTGTTACTCATGTGCTGTCATTTTTCCATCAGTGCTAATCAGGCTTGCTAATTCTGATGCTACCAGTACAGTATGTGTGCTAAGTACAAACAGATTCAAACAAGCTGTGTTAACCTTTATTAACACTTGGGACAGCAGCTAATATGTAACGTAGACCAATCTGGGCTTAAAGGTGGGTCTTTGAATCCAAGCATGCATACATACACAGTCAAGCTTTGAGCAGAATGCTGCTATACAATGCCCAGGACCACCCATGTGTCTTTTTTTTATCCCATTCCTTTCACATCAAGTGTTTTATAGTAGTAAAAACGGCAAAAAGAAAGACTGAAATAGTGACACTGACCCTACCGAGATGCAAAACTAGTGAAAAAAAACCAGTCAAAAACAGATGATAAGGGGGAAAAAATGTGAGTTAAATTTTTTTTTAACAATGTGTTTTTCTGTTTCACCTCAGTGTGCTTGTCTTTGTCAACCATGTTGCCATTTTCTTTCATGTATTTTCTTCTTTCAGCTACAAAGGTGGACAGAAATGCTACCCCCTTGTGTTGACTTTTTTTTGTGTTGAAGAGGAATCTCACATATCGCACCTTTATTTCCCCTTTTTTCTGCTTTGCTCTTGTTTTGTGAGACATCGAGTGAGATATTTATCTTTAAAGGCCAGAAGACCCATCATGTTTTTATCACCGTAGATGTCAACTCATGCCGCTGTTCAGCACGTTGAGCTTAAACAGCATCAGCTTCTTTTTAGCTGCATTTACTGACAGGGACAGAGAGTTTTAGCAGGTGCACATCAGCCCAAACAGAAATGCTATTTTTCAACAATGCTCCATGTGACACACGTGCTACAGAAGAACACAAACCTAACACATCCCAGATGAAAGATAGCATCTCCTGCACGAATGAGGAGGTATGCCTCTTCACCGATCACAGGCTCAGCTGACCGCGCTGGTGTACTGAAACCTCCAGAAATGGCAGAGACGCCGAGTTTTTCTTTTAGAAGTTTCTATGGCCGTCATTCTCAGCATTCAGTCGTTTGACAGTGTTGTGTGGAGACCGCCTGTCAAATAAACCATGACCGCTGCAACCTGTCACGAGCGCTCCCCGCTTTTCCTGTTAAATGTTGTGCCATGTTGAAAACCCTGTCATTCTGACACTAATACACACACACACAGTCACACACACAGTGGAGTAAAAGTACAGGTTCTGCTAACAGCAGTCTGCCTCTTCTGATTGATGGAGCAAACAGAAAATTGTGGTGGTTACAGAGCGTGGTTGCATCATGATATTTGAGCAATAATAAAAAGCCTGGAATAAAATCTAAAATTGTAAATATCTATTTGCACTTATAAATTTGGTGCTACATAAATAAAATAAAATAAAATTGGATTATAAATAGAAAGTGTAGTTAATAAACTAAAATTAGAAAGTGATCTGTGTCCTGCTATCAGACGGATACATTTGATGCGTGCTTGAAATCAACTTTGTGGGGAAAAAAGAAGACAAAAATAAAAACAGCCTCTTCCTTGAGACTCACATGAGCTCATGGCTGCTGCTAAATGAAGATCTGTGAGCTCCTAAAAATAGCCTTCTAAGTGTGTGTGTGTGTGTGTGTGTGTGTGTGTGTGCGCGCAGTGGGGTTTCCGGTATCTGATAAAAGGCAGTACATGTAGCTCAGGACCTGCAAAGTAGGTCTGTGGAGTGAGCAAACACTAGTGCGCATGGCAGTGTTTGTGCACGTATAAGCCTGCTTGTTTTTAGGAGTGGCTGAACCTAAAACTGTACAAGATTAATTAATTTCCCTTTTCTAAACAAATTAGTACAATCTTATACATTAATAAGTGTAAATATAAAATAAATGCATTTAGGAACCAATCAGTATTAACCTTAATGTGACATCTATATTAGAATTTCAGCTAATATTCTTATCAGAATCAGAATCAGAATCAGAATCGTGTTTATTGGCCGTGTATATGCACAGACACATACAAGGAATTTGGTTCCGGTAGATGGTGACTCTCAAGCACAGCATTGTATATCTCAACAATGTAAGCAGCACAATTCACCCACACACACACACACACACACGCGTGTGGATATATACAGCTACACATGCATACACATACATACAGGTCAAAAAGTCTGTGTCCAGGGTGTGAGGGGTCTGTGTTGATCTTCTCTGCTACCCGTACAGTCCGCTGCAGTCTGCGCCTGTCCTGTTTAGTGGCTGCTCAATACCAGACTGTGATGGAGGAGCACAGGACAGACTCAATGACTGCAGTGTAGAACTGGATCAGCAGCTCCTGTGGAAGACTGTACTTCCCCAGTTGTCTCAGGAAGTACATCCTCTGCTGGGTCTTTTTGAGGATGGAGTTGATGT
>VUQG01003911.1:9181-37174 GCA_015106755.1 Etia nguti
AGGGCTACAGACGGACAGGAAGCTGTCTCACAGAGGGTATGAGTCAGGCAGACATACTAACAGACAGAGGGACAGACAGGCAAGCTGCTGGAGGGCTTCACTGGCTCTTCCCCAGGTTACATAAACAGCTCCAGCTCTGGACTCAATCTACAGCCAGCCAGCCAGCACAGCCGCTAACAGCAGGGCTGCTCGAGACCGTTAGCCGAACTGACTCACTGCAGCCTGCATGCTCACACACACACACTGCAGTGCTTCATATTGTATCCCCTTCAAATCGGTGGAATGCTGACTGACCTCTTGACTGGTTATAGCTGCAGGAGTGACTCAAATAGGAAAGCGTGATCTATTCGTCTGTGCGTCAGTGTTCCTGACAAGAACTTTAATGACTTTTTTTCCCTCAATTTGACTACATGCTGTTGTATAGAAGACCAGAAAGTCTTTCACTATTACACCAAACGCATCTGCGCTTGCAGGAAAGAGCGAGGCCGTCTCCTGTTACCTTCAGTCATGAAGTAGGGGATGCGAAACCTTCCCTCTAGTACTCTCTGCCGGAGGTCAGGCAAAGTGGGCCCGTCAAATGGCAATGCACCACACACCAGCACGTAAAGCACCACCCCCATACTCTGGAAACATGAAAAAATGCACACAGGAGAAAACAAAGTGAGGATAGGAGTGAAGAACAACCAGTAGATTAATCCATCTTAGGTATGCAAATCTAAACAACTCAGACACACGTGTCCTACTAAAGCATGAGTCCACACACGACTTTATGGTAAATGATTGCGATATATAGGAGGCTACAAACTGTGGTTGGGAAATCACATTCCACGTAACCGCAGAACGACATGACAGGAACCAAACCTGCTGACTGTATGAAATCAAAACTTTGTTTCAACTAATATAGAAATACATAACGTTTTCAAAAGTGAGCTGCATACGATGATTTCACGCGGCTTACTAAAGCAAACGGTGCTTAAAATCTCAGCAACAGAGCTGAGAATATATTACGGGGAAATTCAATCCACGGGTATGCAGTTACAAGGAATTATTAAAGATAAAGTGTTAAAGAGATGTCCGATTTATGCAATCAGCTATTTTACCCAGATATCCAGCTGTGGGCCTTCATACTGTTGTCCCTCAAAGACCTCTGGAGCAGCATAGGGCGGGCTGCCACACCATGTGGCCAGAGGCTTCCCAGGCTGGAAAAAGTTGCCAAATCCAAAATCTGCAGAAGGCGAAACATCAGGGCGGTAAGTAGATTAAAGATCATTTCAGACATTTAGGCTTGTAGAGTTGGTAATGGCACACAGAAATCCTGCTGTTGTCCAGCAGTTTCTGCCCTGTTACCGTAAAATTAAAAAACAAACAAACAAACGAGTTCAGGCACTTTGGGACTATACACAGTATGGATGTGATACATTGAAATGGGAAAACTATAAATAGTTTATCAAATTCAGCATGAAGACACAAAACTCAGATTAGCAATTCATAGTTGTGTGTCTTCATGCAAGTTTTGTATAACACAATGTGTGATCCACATATTTGTACATTTACGAAATGGACCTTTGTATGAGGTAACCTCCCCTGGAGACTGACATGAGGTAATCGGTGCTGTTCTCTGATTGGTTCCCTCTAGAATGACTAAAAGTCAGATTTTAATCTTCAGAAGAAAAAAAAAACGTGAACAAATGGACACAAAATGATGGGAAGTTCAAGTCTGCCTTTCATTACCATCCAACTAAATGCTGCAGCATAATCGGACAAATTGCACTGAGCCAACATGTGTGCCTGCAATCACTCAGCTAACCTATTTTCTTACGAGTCAATACGACTCTCACCTATGTTCTCTTCTTCTCATCCCTTAAGTCCTCTCAACTAAAAGATCAGTTTGTTCTAATTCAGTTTATAGAAATAAAAAATAGCTTCTTAGTTTTGAGAATTTGATTTTTATTTATCAACTTGGAGACTGGAGGGAATTTTTAATGCTCTTTGCTCTTAAAAAAAAAAAAAATAGAGAGGAAAGGAAAAACAACAATGGATAAATAATTTCATGCTTAGTTAGTTCATTATCAATGGGAAGGCGTCACGGAGCCTGACAGCTACAGGAGCAGACAATCACGCTCACTTAGCCCTCCACCCCCACCGTTTTTCCATAATTCGAAACAGTTACATAAACACCAAAAATGTATTGCAAAACAAATAAATAAGAGATTAAAAAAAAAAAAATCTGGCTTACATAATGGGGCTGGAGGTGATGTGGGTTCGCACACACATGCAAAGACACAAACAACACAATGAGCAGTGTGTGTGAGAGCAAGCACCAGTGCGACCCAAACCCCCTACTCCTCAACATGATCCTTTGCAGTTCATGTAAAATAAACAATCGACCAATTTAAGCCAAACTCAAACTGAACGGACAATCAGAACCGATCCTGTGACTTTTAATTACCAACAAATTTGCATTTTTGCTGTGTCAACTCAAAGTGTTCAGAGAATTGTGGAAACACAATTTTCTCGAAAGTTCTGTTTTTTGTTTTGTTTTGTTTTGTTTTGTTGTTTTCTTCACAAAAATCAAAACCAGACTAAACCAAGTATCCATTTCTAACTTTAATAGGTGAGAGGTACTTTCGGCTGCTCCCTTATTTCCCAAAGGGTCAGCACAGCGGATGGATCCACATATTTGATTTGGCACAGATTTTATACCCTTCCAGAAACCCCTCCCGGGCTTGGCACCAGCACTTAGGAGTGCACTAACTTGTGACCTCCGGAGGCTGGGTCTGTCTCTCCTCCTGATCTCGAACTGGGGATCTTTGAGCAAACTCTCATAAATAAGCTGGACAGACCTAGTTTTTAGTAGTTTGAATCTGTATGACTCAGTCAGATTTAGAACGCTAGAAACACAATGGTAAGTAAATTATTAGGGGTTTTGTTTTTTTCTGTGCAGTGATAAATTGTTTTAGTGTTAAAAACTGAGGCTGTGTGGGTGTGCAGAGGTCTGATAGTCAAGAGTTACATCATAAAATGTGATCAGACTGGCCATTTCTACGGCAGTATGGTGTCTCTAAAAGGCAAAATGCTTAAAAATAAAGAAGACGATGAAGAATCCAGGCTGTCAAATTTTTTTTTGTTTTGTTTTTTTGCACACACAAGAAAAGCTGCAGGAGATTATAGCTTAAATACCTGTAGGAATAAAGTTTAAGCAATTAGCAAAGGGTAAACTCCTGAACAGAGCTGAGCGGCTCTTTGAGTGTGTACGTGAGCTCATGTAGTTGAACCGTTTAATTACTGCAATGCAGGTAGCAGCAGGTGCGGCTGGAATAAAATGAGAGCTAAAGCAGCGTGACACTGTGGGTTTATTACAAGTATGCTTGCTGTCTGATGCTGCTGCGAAGGTGAGATGCGAGATGTGAGATGCAGGCAGAGCTGAGCGGAGCAGTGGAGCTGGTTTATCGTCAGAAGCTGTGACCCATTTCATGGAGCTGAATACTGAGCAGACTGGTTGACGTCAAACACTCCAGCATGCTGCAGGCTACTAACAGCAGTCCCAGCTCTACAGAAAGGGCGGGGCGCGAGCGGGCGTGTGTCGCGCACGGCAACATTAACATAATATTAGCTAAAAGATGTCAGGCAAGAACATGAAGGTTTATAACACTGCACGTGTAAAAAAAACAAGAGTATGATGGTGCAGTTAGAGGATGGCACACTTGTACTTGAGCAGTATGGAGCATCAGTAAACTTGTGGCTGCAGTTGCTTTTCTTTATCCTCCTTTTTCTTCTAGATCAGGTTTTCCAAAACACACTGAACTGGATTCTTGAACCTTCTTATTGCTTCCTTCACATGCAACATTTTTCCCCCTTTAACTTTCCTCCCATGATTAAACTTGATGAAATGTAGCATGAAGCAAGCTAAAAGTTTCTATGCAGGATGTGAAGAAAAGAAAATTTCTTCCTTAAACTTCCTTCAAAGTTGAAATTTTGAGAATGTGATATACATTGTAAAATGTGGTGCTCTTTTAACTCTCCTGGGCTCAGCTGGAAAAACAATCTTAATTATGCAGGTATTAGACTATTCATGTTTTTTTTTTTAACATTGTTATTAATTAATATTAAACATTAAATTAAACTCACTCTTGTAAAAAGCATTTTGGGTGGTGATTCTGAACTGGAGGTGGACATGAAACACCTTTAGGGTGTGGTGCACTTTTAGCAACGTCATTGTTGATACTTTCAACATGAAAACTTCAAATAATGAAGCTGCAAATAGCTGCTGAAAGCATTTTAGTGATATGACAACATGTATTGGATAATGTGATCAAAACACGTGAAGTGAATAAAGCTCAAAAACAGGAAATGTATACACTGCACTGTACCCATGCATTTCCCTGCTTAACCACGATGGCGGCGTTCTCGCCTACTCTGAACAAGCAGCCAATGCCTGCTTTTGTTTTTGTTATTCCTCCTCCTCTCTTTCCATTGCTTTCAATCTGTCAACTCGAATGTAAAGGGGCTGTTTGAAGTGAAAACATTAAGGGCACTCCCTGCTGCTCCTGTTCCTCTTTCCTCTGCAGCCACCAGGAGAATGACCTTTCTTTGACTGACCGCCTGTTAAGGTACATACAGACTGACCAGAGGCGGCCTTTAGAAGCCACGAAGCCACCACTGGACTGAAGAGAAAAACCCAGAAGCATTGGCACTTTGTCCGGATGTACACATTCAGAGTAGTGCTAAAATGTATTTAGCCGACAAATAGAAAAAGAATTGATTATGTTAAGATTTAATTAGCCACTTATTTTATCAAGCAAAAATACCAAACACTTGGTCAACTCCTCATTAATGGAAATATGTAATCAGCCAATCACATGGCAGCACCTCAGTGCCTTTAGACAGGTAGATGGGCTCGTGGATCCTTCCTGCCTTTCATAAACAGTTCAGGCTGATGGTAGCAGTGTAACGGTGTACTCCGATAGGCTTCACAATCACCAGATCTCGATCCAATAGAGCGCTTTTGTGATGTGGTGGAACATGTGTTTTACATCATAGATGCAGCTGGAAAATCTGCAGCAGCTGTGTGATGCCACCGTGTCAATATGGACGAAAACCCACGAGGAATGTTTCCAGTACCTTCTTAAATCTATGCCACGAAGAAATAAAGCAGCTCTGAAAGCAAAAGTGGGTCCAACATGGTATTAGCAAGGTATACCTAATGAAGTGTCCGACTGCATGCCAGGATTCAGAAAGTCTAAATGGGCTCTTGATTGAGTGTGTGGTCAGTTAAAAATACCTTTCAACATCTATTTTAAACCTATACAACCACTGCATTACTATTAATGCTTATTATTAAAAATATTACTGTCATTTTAATCTTTTCTTGTTAATCTTGCAGACCCATTTACAAAATAACATTTAATAACACACATATTACTAAGACTTTAAATAAAAAGAAATAACAGAAACACCATTAAAAGCAAGATAAAGTGTATTTTTCTCAAACTACTTTAGCAACTTTTTCTTTAGAAATCAGTCTCACGACCTTCATTGTTTCGATTCATATTGTGACTACAGAGTGTATTTCACCAATATAACTTGTCCTTGTACAGAAGACTACGATGCACAGTCCTGCTTAAGATTGTGAAAAAGGTTCGTCTGGATGTTACTAAACTGAGGACATTTTATAAACAAACTAATGGTTCAATCAATAGCACCCTGATAGCAGAAGGCCTAGCACATTTTCCTTTAAGATCTGAAAATTATCTGATTACTTAACAATGAAACATAACCGTTACGTTTCAGCATGAGCACAAAAAACAGTAAATCTATAACTCTCTCGACACGAGTCGATCCCATGTACAGTGTAAATCTGACACCTGTACTCATCCAAACTTCATGTGCCAAACTTGTCCGAGCATGTTGTAGTCAAGAGGAGCACGGCGTGTACCTTGGAGATGTCCTCCCCAGAGAAATTTTCACTAATCACAAGCCAGGTAATGTTCTGTTCATTGTTTTCCTGCTTCAAATCTAATCTGCTGTGCGGACAATCAGCTGTGAGTCAGACATGTTTGTGAAAATTACTGCTCGGGTAATAACATCTCCAGGTTATCATCTTGGACCCTTCTGAGAAACCGTGGACAGGATGATGTGAGTAATGATGCAACGAAAACAGTTATTCTGTAGTTCTGTCCGCTTTGTCCTTTTCTGGTCTCGGAAGAAAGAAAAAGGTGCATTTATCACAGCAATAAACAAGGATTTGATTCAACTACCTGAAGCTGATGATATGAAGTCCTTTGAGGACAGGAAGCCATTTCCTTCTCTAGCACATATTCAGGGTCTGGTATCCTTTCACACTCGTATTTTTAGCCGCTCTCATGTGATCAGCTCACCTTAGATGGATTTCAGTATCAGCTCTGAATTAAGCCTCAGATAAACCTCAGACTCTCTCAGAGCATGGTCCTAACTGCAGGCCTGCCACCCGCTATGCACGCTCCTTATCAATCTTCCTTCATCCCCTTATCCGATACTCCGTCTCCAAAGTAGCTAGTCAATCCCATCGCCCCATCTCCTCTTCCATTAAACCTAAGCCAGTCCCTGCGACTACCCGAGCCTTCCCCTTCTCTGCTCTGGGACAAGGCAGCGGGGTGACATTCCCACAAGCTAGCTCTAAACACCAGCTGCTTAATAATCACACTTTGATGCCTGTACTACAGACTTCCAGCTTAGCCTCAAATATCTGCCTCTGGGTCAGTTCTTTTCTTTGTCCTCCATCTTTCATGTCTTCAAACTCAAGAGTCACCAGGGAAGCGTTTTAAAGTTCCTCTGATCATCAGTTTTGAAAAAGTAACACAGACCTTTAAGCTTTTAAGATGCCTGTCATGGGATCTCTCAGCAAACAGCTATCTTGCAAGCAACCTCTGACCAATTCTCAACACTGCAAAAATGACCTAAGCAGGCAATGAAGACATTTCTGAACTCCACGAGCGCTGAGATCATGACAGGCAATAGATCAAAAACTCATGCAGAGATCCTGGATTTTTCATCTAGTGAGTTTATGGGTCCCCTGTGCAATGTGTTACCTGCAATCTTGATGTTCATATGGCCATCCAGCAGCAGATTCTCAGCCTTCAGGTCTCTGTGAACGATGTTCCGGTTGTGACAGTACTCAACCGCTGACAGGATCTGCCAGAACTTCCTCCTGGCCTCTAGCTCACTGAGACGGCCATGCTTTGCCAGATAGTCTGCAGACATTGGAAAGAGGTGACGTGTCATGTTAGAACTTTAAGTCTATATCATTTTTTTTTTTATTGATTACATAACCTGGCTTTACAGGCCTTCCGAACACGGCTTAAGGTATCACCATACAGTTGAAAAGAATGCAATGAAAGTTGATTTTCTTCATTCAACTGAGTGGTTGTGCTGAAAGTATAATTTAGTTTTGGGCTTGGTTCCAGTGGTAGCTTACAGCTGCTCTACATTACAGCATGTTTTGTGAACTCATTCAGTGCAAGATGTACAATGTAATTTTTCTTTGGAGACCCCTGCTCTAGCCCCGCGTGTGCATGCATGAGTAGGCATTGGCTGATGGCGAAGAATGCACTGTGTTGTCATAGCGGAATGAGGAAAGCGGAGACAGAGGTTTCCAAGAACAGGTCTTCTGCTATATAATGCCTAGATTAGTGCACACTGCTCAGCTTGTAAGTTGGGGGTCGGTTTAATAGGATACTGAAATAAATACAAACTGAATTCTTTTTCCAATGAGAAGCAAAAACACTGGATTTGGCAGTTTATCTGCTTAGCACACACTCTGCACACAGCAGGACCAAAGAGTGAGTTTGTGGTTGTTTAGAAAGACACAAGAAACCAGAGTCGATTCTCTCTCTGGAGAGCCACAGTCGTAAATTTCGCCGTCTTCTTTTTCCAAGCGCTCAGATCGCTGACCTTTCTCTCATGGTGTGCTCTCGCTCTGCCCTTACTGTTTGTGTGAAGTTTGTCTCGACAGACTATTTTACAAGATGTATGATTTTTTTTCTTTTTTACAGCCCTGTGAACTTTGAAAAGTGTGGCGTTTGTTGCTGTCGGCAGGGCTCCTCTTCACACCTCTCTGTCCAGATAGCTTGCTAACTCTTCAATTCACACTCAGTGGCAAACAAGATAGGACACTCTGCTGCCTGTCCTTCCAGCTGGCATGGTTACAGACCACCAACTAAACCTGACAACAATGCACAACAACCACAGCAAACCCCACCAACACAAAATCATGAGGAATGTAATTATGGGAAGACCCACTAGGTCAGTTTCATAAGAGAGCATTTTTGTAATCAGGAAGCAGATGCAGACTGGCAGCTTGGTTTGATCGAGACCATAAAAACAATGTTTTGCTTTTGTCTTTTAACTCGTTAGACATACCTGATACGCTTTCCTTTTCATATCGCTGTCATTTCAGTAGTGTGCATACGTAAAGTACTTACAGGCACAGCAAAGTCACCCTAAGCCTCTTTTAAAGCCAATTTAGTTGACTGCACACTTTTTTCAGATGTGTGCAGTCAACTAAACATAAAATATTCAAAGCATGTGTTGAGGCCACCATCGTGCATCACACTACACCTCATCTACACAGCCCTGCATCTCAAAGCCCCGATATTAAAATTGTGTGTGATAGATAGCAACAGAATGAGAAAACCTTATTAGCGAGTGGCTGACAAATTCCATAAGAGAGGTCCCTTTAATGACCGGGGGAATTTTCAAGCAATGGTGCTAATTGAAAAACACAACGGGGAGGGGAATGTGTTGGGCAGGTCCAAGTTTGCACCTGTGGAAAACAGCAATCTAAAGTAAAAACTGTTGCGGGGACATAACCTCTCCTTTTCTTGGTCTTTAAAACCTTCTTTACGGGTCAACATAAATACTCGCCATACTGTTACAGAGCCTAATATTGTACAAAGTGGTCAGTTTAACTCTTTAGCCCTTGAAAACCGACTAGGGATACACTGAAGGTCTTTCCTCTCACATTTCAGGCCTGCTTATAAAACAAAAATGACAAGGTTTGCATCAAAATTTAGTGAGGGTTGTCTGTGCCTGCGTAGCTACCCTTGGAAAAGCACAGAAACTATTCTAATGGTCGTCCAAACCACATCTTTATTGATATATACACTGAGGTGTCAAAACTCCTCATTAAGGGAAGGGTAGGTCATCTTTATGGGGTAAAGAGTTAAAGCAGGGTTCCTTGCAGTCATTACAGAGATAGGTAAGACTTCTATTTTTCCTATGGTGTTGCAGACTTTTCCTTCATGCAAAACCTGGTGTAAAAGTAATTTTGTTAAAGAAAAAAAAAAAAAAGAAATCAATTTAAACCCTAAAACCGCTGCGGATTAATTTCTCTCAATGACTGCTTGATAAACTGACTATTGTTTGCAGCTCTGGAAAGAACACCGCCTGACCGCTTTAACACTGAAATGCTCAACAAACCAAACGCTGAACACTAAAGCGTATCTTAGCTCTGTATGAACAGCAGCACAGTGTTGCTACTGCTTGTTCTACAGTCACACTGGAAAAACAAGCCATTACTGTTTAAGCAAACAACACTGTACAACACACACACACACTCACACACAGAGTATGCAGCATGTTGCCCCAGTGGAAGGATGAGTAATCCACTGATACAATGTTGGTGAGGGTAAGGACCTCAGCACAGTGAGGCATGCAGAGTGGCATTCTGGGAAAGCGAACAGAACAAGTATGAATCATAGGGGTATTAGGGAACAGCTCAAAAGCCACTGTGTTCCACTTCTGCTGAGAGCTGCGTGAGGAGCTAAATCTCTTAACAGCTGCTCAGGTTTGAAGGGGACAAACATCATGGGTACAGACCGGCTTGTTGGACAGACTTCAGATAACATCGTGGGCCAGGCGCTGGGAGCGTGTATACATGCGAGTGTGTGTGAACGCAGAGGACATGGGGCACACGGTCACCCACTCCGTTTCCACATCAGTAACTGATACCCTAACCACTTAAATACGACAGCCTCATTAAAGTCACATCTATATGCATGGTGATGGATGCTGGTGTTGATTTAATACTGGCACACCAAAGGGGTTAAAGGGGAACAGAGCCAATTGGAACAGAGCAATGCCGTGTCATCCAAGTACCAATCAGCCAAACATCAGCTGCAGCTACTGGTGGTTATAGTTGACCTCTCTTGTCCTTCTTTGGATACTTATAAATACACACATAAAAATAACACCTCTGTTTTATCTGGAGAAACAAAGCCCACATCTTAAACCTACATACTCCACCTATTTACTGTAAGCCCCTCCCAATGAAACGTACTGGTTATTTAACTAGGGCATGGGTTTTTAAAAACACATTCAGGGTTGGATTAGGTGATCAAGTGATACGACTGTCTCGGTAATCCTTTTTTCCAATACTTTTTTTAAAAGGGAAAAACAAACTTTTGTACCTACATTTGTTGGATTCACTTTAAAAAAAACTAAACAAAACATGTAGGTTTGTGTATTTTGAAGTACCCTATAGTACATTTGAGTGGCTCCATAGTGTTGCGCAGGGGTGTCAAACAAAAGGCCCGGGGCCAGAATCGGTTGTCAAAGACTCCAATCTAACCCGTTTGTCGGCTTTGGAAAATGTGAAGCAGGGCATAAATTTGGACTTAAGTGTGTTTTCATGGGTTTTGCAGCTTCTCTGCCAATGCAAATCTCCTAGTAGACACACACAGTATCAATTTGAAAATCCTACATTGCTGCGTTTGAGTTATCCCATTCACATGATTTTCAGCAAACTGGACCTCTGACCTTGACCTCAAGGTCAAGCGTCAACGGGATTCATACTTTTCCCAGATTTTTAGCAGCTGCACCTATGGTATCAATTCAAAATCCTACATCTCCTCGTTCTCAAATTTAGGTGTCCACGCTGTCTGCCCACCTGCCCAGCAGGGTGACAACAATACCCCATAAGCCTTTTACTAATGAGGGATAAAAAAGGACACTTCTTTCTTAGACTTGTGCTAACAGACTTTTTATTTACTATGGCAGCATTTTATCATGTAGAAAAATAGATGTACTGTGAAATTGCACTTCTTTTTCTTATATTAAAACATCTCAGGGATTGAACGTGTAATTTGACTTCTTTACACAGGAAAAAAAGGCGGGTTTCACTGGTACAGCCCACTTAAGTTCAAAGTGGATTGTATATGTCCCAGGATGTTTGACATCCCTGGTGTAGTGATTTACACATTGTCTAAAAAGGAAAGACTCCCGGTTTGATCCCAGGAGGAGATATAAATCCCTCTGGTCTTGAGTCAGGAAGGGCAGCTGGTGAAAAAACTCCACCACATGTGAAGATACCCGCTGTGGCAACCCCTTGTGAATGAGGCAGAAGCCAGAAGTAGCTTTTTCTATACTGTAGTGGGTTCAGTGGTCCGATAACACTAACATTTCATTATATGAAATCTAAAAAGCGACAGGCAGACTAATCCACAAGAAAAACAGCAATTAGTTGCAGCCACATGGGAGGCATTTAGAAGTCAAGGATACTGAATTACGCATAAATAAATCCATCTTGACATACTTTAACATTCCCATACAAATGTATGGCATACGATATCTACATTACTTTATATCTGAAGCTGCGATTTTACTTACAGACGTCTTCATGTGACCCGAGAGTAAGATGAGCTAGAGTATGTTGTTTTGAAAGCCTCGACATATAAATGACCCATAAAAATAACATTCTGCCATATCGTTGTATGCTGATATTTCATGACGAGGGCAAAGCCTGTAGAAAGAGCTTCATCAAAAGGGATTTTATAGCGCTAACACCTGACTCTACATAGGTCTGTGAGCATATTTTCTTGATGAAAAATAAAGCTTTATTCAGGTATGCTGTAGTCTGTCAATCGTGTATTTTAAGTGTGGGTTCCAAGACCCTAAAAAGAAAAAAAGAAAACGCATTCAAAGGAGTTCTGACACTGATGTTTGACATACAAGATCATGTAGCTCACATTAGCCTTGCTAGCGTGTTACCCAGATGATTAATAGCAGTGCCATTAAAAATGATAAACTACTGTTGAGATAAATATAAAATATAAGGGTGAACTTGTAAAGTAATCGAGTGAGGTGTGAAAGCTGTGATGGCAACACCTGTACTTAGTGTGAAAATGCACACATCTAAAAGATTATATTATATATGTTCTGTTTTATCAATCACTAAAACTTACATTGCTTCAAAATGTCTGAACTCACACTGAAGACAGGAGCAAATTAGCTGAGCTCAAATGCAGACAAGCATATCAGGTTAAGTCTGGCACATTTTTCTTGTAACATTTTTTTTTAATTATTATTATCAATTTATTTTTTTTGGCTCCTTGAAAACTTCTGTGGAAAACTCTGCCTGTCACTCAACTAAAAATACTTTGTATTACTTCTTTCAAAACACAGGAAGTCAGCAAGCTGATGCTTAACCCCTATCCCTTTTCAAAAAGCCATATATTACCTTATCTACTGAAATTTAGATAGCAATGATTACATTCACACACACAAGTAGAATGCGCTTCTTTGACTTTCCATATATTATCTGCACAATGCAGAGGTTGGTTTAACTAGTCTACATGGACAGTACTTGAAATTGTGGTATACTTGTCACAAAAAGTTCCAGGGCTTCTCCAAAATACCCTCCTTGACCTCAATGGAAAGTCTCATGGAGGTCAAGCAAAGACGTGGAGGAATTCATGAGGACATAAGAAAGGAGAAACGCAGTGCTAAAAGAATCTGAATGCACTTTCACAAAGCTATGAAATAACTCCATGGGATGGGAGGTACACTATTCAAACACAACCTTTAAGTCAAGTAAGAACACCAAATAGAAGTCCCATTCCTTTATAAAGTATAAATACAAGATGTTGCTTTATCATTTTAATGCTTTCTGCATAATAGAAAGCACTGGTACTGACTGCATTAATCGCGTAGCTCAGTTTGGTTAGCTGCAGTGTTGGGGATAACAAATTAATGTGGTCAGATTTAATTCAAATGCAGTGCATTGCCATTCTCAAATTCAGTAATCTTGTTATATAATTCCAATCATCTGCATAATGCATATATGCATAAACACATATTTTCATATGTTCTCAAGTAACAATCACCTGACCTGTTTTAGCAGTGGATTTGAAAAAAAAATTGCAGAAAGGTAGAGACATTTGTTTGGCAAGAATCACGTTTAATATGAATTTGTGCTGACATGTGGGCATAATTATGCTGCACTGTTAACCAGCAATTATACAGCAATGCATCTCAGGTGATGTTGTGAAGTAATGTCAGAAGTACAGTAACAAGTTAGCTGTGCTCTTTGTGGAAAGTATGCTTTTTGGAGCGTGGAGGACAAATAACTAATGCATACTTAAAACTTTTGAGAAGCCACCCCGACATTAATTAGTTGATCGAAGAGCAGTTGGTGAGATGACCTTGAAAAGTTTTTGTAGAACTGTAGAATTGAATGTCTCTGCATTTCTTCTTTTTTCCTTCATTATTGCTAATTTTATTGAGGAAATGTCTATAGTTCAGGCTTAATACCTTATGTATCTGAAAGATCTACATACAGACTTGTATAAGGTATTTTTTTGCCTTCAAAGCTTGCAAGTACTTCTAGTTTTCTTTAAGCCATCCGTTTGTTTGTCTTTTGATGTCACTGAAGTCCAAGCTTCTGATGGTTGACAGATCTGCTGAAAAGTGACCAAGCAATATGAAGGATGGCTCACGGAGAAATTGAAATTGACAGTCTAAGTAACTGTTTTTCAAAAATAGCCTTAGTACTCCTTTGAAGTCAACACACTCTGTATCTCATTCCCTTCCCAACACCCAGACAGAGATCTGCATGAGTGATTTTACTCACTGCCAGCTATTATACTCCCCTCTCTCCAGCAGTGCTTTCTTAAATATGCATGCCCTACATTTCCCCACCACCTTCCAAATTCAAATGGATGTCCCCTGCTCTCGCCTCTATTCTCTTCTGCCTCTGCAACTATGCTTTATTTGTGGTTGACCCAATTTCCAGGTTTGATCCATCCTGTGGTGTCGAGGCAGACTGTGGAGCAGCAGACTGACTGACTGACAGACAGACACAAAGCACATCAGCGAGCTGGCATCGATGCCTATGCTGTGCCCACCCACCCTTTTGCAAGAATGAACCCATCACTCTCCGCCTCTTGGTGCCAAACCCAGATCCGCTTCTTTGTCTTTACGGCTCCAGACACAAACATGCTACCCCCTCCTGCTCCTCCACAGCACCATTTACTATTTGGTCTGAAGACAGAACTGCAGGCTCATCCCTCGTTTCACTGACTGGCTGTAACGGCATGCACTACACTACAACTTCACAAATTCCGCTCTTTATAACCTATGGCCAGGAACAGACCTGAGATATTCATCATGTCAGCAAAGCGGAGGCAACTCTCTGGAGGGCCATTGTGGAGGAAGAGACTGGAGATCTGGCTTGGCAGCTTATCCATTTGTCTGAGTGCATCATGACTTGATCCACCTCCAGAAAGTGTATTTGGAAATCTCAAATGATTGTTCAATTTCACGAGATTGAATACTGTAATACTAGTCTAGTGCTGCAGATACCAGTTGTTGTCTGCCTGGCTGAGTCAAAGCTGCTATTGCTGCGGCTGATGATGACATATAAATGTCTTACATAACTACATTACATTGTGCAATCAGGGCAGAGGGGTCTGAGGAATCAGGACAATGGTTTTATAATACCCAGAGATGATCCATGAGAACATCTATGGATTACAGAAAATGAGGCTGACCCATCATGATCGGTTATTTAAAGGGATAGGTTGACATTTTGGGAAGTGCGCAAACTCTTGCTCATAGCTGGATGATTAAACTGACACCACTCTCTACAGCCAGGACACAATTAGACGATAAAAAAAAATAAAAATAAAATAATAATAATAATAGAAGGAAACTAGAGAAAACCGGCTAGGTCGACTGCGTCCAAAAGCACCCACCCATACCAACACTTTTAAAACAATTTATTTATAACCGCAAGATTTTATGCCACATTAGTCATTTCTCAGTCTTTCTGCTAAGCAAGCCTAATAGTTTCCTGGCTCCTGATTCATATTTAAAAGAAACTAAATTATTGAAATGCATGCAATTATCATTTGTACTGCTATTATTTTGAGTAGCTGCACACAGAAGGGGGCTTAAAACAGGGGTGGGCAATTAGGCCACAATTGAAACCTAATTGTAACATGTACTCCTACCAGCAGCAGTTTATAAAGAGATAAAATTAATATTAAAACGAACTAGTTCAGTTTATTGGTATGGTCTTCAACAACAGTCCCAGTTTCTCATGTGGCTCCTTGCGTAAATTAATTGCCTACCCTAGCTTAAAATTAACCTATTATGCTTTTATAGTCCACCCGTCTGTGAGGCCGGCTTTCTTCTGATCGACAGTCATGCGGTTAGAAAACATGAGGCTTGAACGGCAGGTATAAGGCAGATACCCTTTCAATGACATCAAACAGAGCCATAAGTGGAAAAACCTATGGGAAACTGAGCATTGAGAGCAGTCTGAATCCAAAGCTTTTGGCTCAAATGAATGACTTGTACATAAGATGAAGTTTTTATTTGAAACAACAGCAGTCGCTCCAGTATGGGACGAGTTTGACTACCATATGGACAAATTCTATGTGTCTAGAAGGGAACATATAGCAGATGTCCATATGAGCATTTGTGAACATTTTATGTTTTTATGTAAAATTTTAATATTTAGCCATGTAATTTAAAATTTACTGCAAGCTTCTTTGCCTATTACTTAAAAACAAAGTCTTTTGGCTTAAAAAGCCTTTTGAAATCGGATAAATCCTGTTGCTACGCCCTTTCAACTCTCTTAGCAGAAACTGTTGTTTGCTCAAATTACAAGTTTTAGTTGGAACACCATGTGAGCCTCTCCATCCTTATCGCTGTACACTTCTGTACTTCCTTCTTGTTTTTGAACCACAATCGTTTCATTCATGTTTTTCTGGGTCTGCTTCCCCGCTCTGTAGGTCACAGAGGCAGTAGTTGTTGCTGCTGAGTCAACATCACAAGTGGAACACTGGTCTGCTCCTTGAATTACAAAGACACTAAAATAATAAAAAACAACAACAACATACACTCACACATAACAGACATGACTATTAAGTTTACCATAGGCTATTGCTTGACTAATCCTATCAATTCCCGTGTCTGGAAGCAGGCTAAGTGCAAGTATTCTCAGACTGTCTAATAGGTGAGGCCATTAATCTATCTGGATCATGAACCACTTACAGATTGTCCACATTAGACAGGCCTACACTTGTGTTCATAATTCTTGTATTACTTGTATTATATTATTATATCTGAACTAGACTTTTTCCAGAATCCTTTAAATAGACTATTTTGGTTATATTTACCTAAATATTAAAAATCCAGAAATTAATGCAACAAACTGAAATGCCTTTGGGCTTGTGTCCAGCAACCTGGATTGAAGATTGTAGTCTGTACAAAGTGTACAAACTGAGTGTGTGTGTTGTGCAGCGATATAGCGCATGTGGTGCTATGGCCGACTAAGATAACTTCTTATCTTCGTGCACTATTCTCGATATGTTCTGACTTGTCTGTCCTTTTCAGCACCAGTGTATTTTGTTTGTGATTCTGACAAAAACAGAGAATAATTTAATAAACTCACTTTATAAAACATTTTAATGTATCTTCTAGATTCAGACATTAAATGCCAAATATAAACCTACATACTAGTCGGTCTCTGTAGCTGTTTGTTTTCAGTACCCCACATTTCAGCAGCAGTGCACTGGTTGCTGGTTGGAGAGCTAAGACAGTATGAAGGAAGCTAACAGCAAAACTTTTAGCTTTCTTTATTGGCAAAATATGCATACATTTCCTTATATTTTGCATATTTAGGCACAGCCTTTTGCAAAAACAAAAAACAAAAACTGGATTTATTCCAATTTCTTTAGTTAAATGTATGAAAAATGTCAAAGATAACACAGTTTGCCAGACATAACATAGTATTTTTGTACCAACAAGGTGATTCCCAAAGAGCTGTTAGCTGAACACTTAGCATATCTCAGCATGGTGTGAAGTGTGACCTTAAAAACATTTGCGGAAACTGGACGAGTAGAGGACTAAAGAAGTGGCAAACCTAAAAAAAATTGATAAATAAATGAACCATCTATAGCAGATGACCAGCATTTGCCATGTCATGTCCTTAAGAAAAAAAATATCCAACAAAGATCTGACACAGGACATGAGAGATGCATCTGGCACTTCAGTTGATCCATCTACTGTTCACAAAAATCTCATGAGAAGTGGTTTCACTGGAAGAGTGTCAAATTACTCCAGAATTGGACTGGAAAAAAAAAATAGTGGCAACAGGTCTTATGGAGTGATGAATCCAAATTTGAAACTTTTGGTTAAAATTGACATAGGAGGTCATGAGAAAGGTACAACAGTGTCTACAGCCATCTGTAAAACGAGAGACTGTCATGGTTTAGGGCTCCATTTCAGCCAGTGGAATCTTGTTAAAATGGATTGAATTATGAATGGAGAAAGGTACAAATAGATTTTGATCCACCATGCAATACCATGTGGAAAGTGGGCAACAGCTTCATTTTTTACCATGACAATGATCCCAAACCCACTGTCAATGCAGTAAAAGCATATCTGGACAGAAAAACACATAATGGAACACCATCAGTCATGGATTGGCCTCCCCAGAGCCCAGACCTCAACATTATTGGAGCAGTGTGGGATCATCTTGACAGACAATGGAACAAAAGGCAGCCAACATCTGAAGAGCTTTGAATATCTTTCAAGAAGCCTGGAGAACTACCTATGAAGACTACTTGAAGAAATGACAAGAAAGCTTGTCTAAGGTAATCACACCAAATACTGACTTTCAAGTTTTCAAGAAATGCAGACTAGGGTTGGGCGATATGTAAAAATTTTCCAGCTGACAATCGTCAGGCCAATAATCGGCGATGGGCGATATATTCGCGCATGCGGAGACTTTTTGATGGGCAGAGCAATGTAATCATGTACGGACTGATTTGCGTGTTTACAACACAGAAGAAGTCCAAACATGGATGAACTAATTTCCAAAACTAAATTAGGGTTGTCAACGTTAACGCGTTAATGCGGCGTTAACGCGATCATCACAATTAAAATTTTTAATGCTCTCAATCCATCTGGAGCGCAGAATGAACAAACTTTGGACAAACTGCCCGAAATGCGGGTTAATTGTTAATCGCGTTAGTCGTGATGACGGCGCGTTAACGCTGACTGCACTAAAAAAAAATATAAAGTCGCCAATTTGGGATTTCTTTGGCTTTAAACCAGATGATTGAGGTAAACCTAAGGATGCAACCAAAGCGGTATGCCGCTTGTGCAGAAGTATAGTGCAAGCAAAGTACTTAAACACGACTAACTTGCATGAGCATGTATGTGTCCACCATCCAGCTGAGTATGCTAGGCTATCACCACCTTCTGCAGCTCCATCAACAAGCATTTGTGCGCACTCTGAGGACGGTGCATTTGCTCACAGATGAAAGAGGATGCTGTTAAAACAGCATTATTTTTTTTCTTCTGTTGACTGTTTCTATTAGCTCCATCATTATTAGCAAACGTACTCTTGGGCAAATAAATAAATTGCCCTTGTAAAAACGATCGACGATGGGCTCAGGCTATCGTCAATAGTCGATATATTCGTCCAATCGCCCAACCCTAATGGAGACACTCTGTTTTTGCCTTATATACTTGTTGTAAAGTTTAAAGCAAGCCCGATGTTGCCTTACACATGAAAGAGAGATTCTTCCACAGCCTATTAATAATAAACCACGACAAGACCATGACAGCAGGAAACAGATAGATTAGGAATGTGCCAAACAATGTGCCTATCTAGCCTCCACATTTGAGCCTTCTGGTTTTCTTTGAGACTTATAAATTCCAATTGTTCACCATTCATCTGACTAGTAAATGAAGAAATCTCTGTATGTTTGTTCTTTGGTCTTTTGGCCTACAGCTATTTCAGGATCAGCAATTTCAAGCTGAAATTCTGAAATAACCTTGATGAGTTCTTCTGTTATTTGGTCTAAAATTAACTTTTTTTTTACTCACTCTGCAGTTTTAAACAAAGCTGCAAGCCACAATCATCCAGTCAGGCACAGCCACATTTTAAGTGAAAATCAAGAACAACATATTAAGTCTGGTTACAGCTTTAGCTTATAAAATGGTGCACCAATCTGTTTTGTAAGAGGAAACTTTAATGCAGTTGCAGCAGTTAGGTAATAAATAAATCTGCTGATCAACAGAAAACAAAAGGATTTCAATGACATCACAATGTGAGACTTTGCAACCTTTGTTTTCTCTCAGTGATAGTAAAATAATTCTCTTTGGATTTTGGAAACTTGGTTGCACAAAACTAGCTGCAAGGACTCACTTTGACTGGCAGATTTGGAAAGGAAGATTTGTCTATAAAACCTCCTTGGTTTCTGGTATATTACTATTTGTATGGTGCAAAAAAACAAAATAAATTAAAGCAAAAAAGTGCCATCTTAATGAAAGTGGAGGAATGACATTGTTGCTTGGCAGGACAAAGAAAGGAATCTTATCTCCATGACATGCATTATCTCAACATTTGAGCAGTAAACCAGTCCAGTGTGGGCGATTCTGCAGTACAGATAGTAATAAATCGAACTTATTCCCCTTTGAGGCTGCCCTCCGGCAGCTTTTACAGGCCCGGGGTGACGTCATTTTATACAGCAGGAAAGAAATGTCAGCACATTTACTGCAACAATTACCAGCAGCACATGACAAGGGTCACAGGATACTCGTGTAAGATTTGCATCAATCATATGACCTTTGAGATTGAGGCTGGGATAACCGTAATAGCAACTCAAGCTCAACAAGACTTTGATACTTCCTTGTCTGTCAAAAACCTTACTGACGCAACAGAGTACTTTTTTTTTTTTCTCAGCTGATATGGGAAGAACGCAAATAGCAATGGGCAGACTGATCGTATACTTGAAAAGATCACTCACCAAAGATCTCCCCACTCTTGGCATACTCCGTGACTAAATAAAGCATGTTCTTCGTCTCCATCACCTGAGAGAGGGAGAGGATGAAGGAACAGGGGCCGAGGGGGGAGGGGAGAAAAGACACACAAAAAGAATTAGATTAAGTAAAAATAAATTTAAAAAAAAAAAAAGAAAGAAGAAGTAGTAGTTAAAAAAAACCCAAAAGATAAAAATAACCAGAAATATCACAATTGACTACAGGGTTCAATGTGTGTTTAAACTGCAGTGTCTGGCGTTCGTAAAATCGTGAGAAAAACTAAATGCATGAATGGCATGGGTCTAAATATGGCATCCATGTAAAAGAATGGAGGTGGACGGTTGGTGTTGTTGAGTATATCTGAATGGTACTTAAAACCTTTCCATCCTCACCCGGTGCCGCGTTGTGTAGGAGGAGGAGAACCGATTTAGAAGCAGAAACACTCAGGAGATGAATAGAATTAAATGCGGAGGGGAGAGTCAGATGCAGAGAAGAGGATGAATCAGACACAGCGAGCCAGACATTCACACTAGAAATCCCACGCTCATTGTTTATGATCAATTTTCCATCTGTTACACTGACCGATTCATGGATTTAGGAAATTAAAGCCTTTTTTCCCCCTGTTTTTTTTCCCTTCTTTTTTTTGGTTGGTCTTCGTTTTGTAACAAACACATTCTCTGTCCTCTGTTTACAACTGATTGATGAATTAAGCCTGGGTATTGGTACTCTGTTGAGAGCCAATACAGCATCTAATGGAAAATAAACCTTTTCACAGCAGACATTTTGACCCATCGCAGCAGGAAAAGCACAGGTGTAACTAATAGTATTAACGATGGCTCTGTTTCATGTCGGCGTGCCAGTAAACCAGCATGGAGAGTAGTGGGGCCCTGGCACTGGCCCCACCTGAGTAGATGTAGTCATTATTAATGATATTAAATCACCCGTGTTTGACAAGATAAAATGCCCACTGTGGGAGAGAGCAGTTTTTATTCTGTGGCTGATCTCTCTCCATTTTTTCTAGCTTCTCCTGTGAATGAATAACACAAACACGGGATTGCTACCTTCCTATATTGTTGGTCATTTTCTAAAGTTCATTCATGCAGACGGATGCAGCAGATGTTTTGGGCAACATCTTCAAGAAGTGCTGACATTTCCTTGTGATAAAATCAACAGTTCCTTCTTCTACTTTAATTTTAGAGGTAACGCACATTAGTCATCACTAGTCAACAAGAGTGATCCTCTTGTGCAACTGCAGGGAAGGATTTTTGACACCTGTGACAAAAACAAAAAAAACCCCCCAAAACAATCACAAGCACAACAATAATAGTCTAAGTGGTGGAAATAATAAAAAGCAAGGCAATTTTCATCATCAGGACTTTCTGATCAAAGTAAGTAAACAAGACAATGAATAATTCATGACAAAAAAAAAAAATTACAGGGGTTTGATATAGCAGTCCTGCTTGAGAGGTTTAATGGTATGCAGTAAATTCTGAGAGAAATCATAGTTTCAATTTTAAAAACCAATAAATGGAAAATGCATTGTGTGTTATTGCTTGGTGTTTCATGTGGGCTGGCTTTGGCTGATAACTTCATGAGAAGGTTTGAAGATCAATTAAACATTTATTTTAGACTTATTTTAGATACTGTCTACTTTAAGTATCAGACTATGATAAAGAGCACCTGTAGTTTCCTCTGTTAATTAAAGAAGGACTTATTGACCAGACAGTGACAGAATTCTTGAATCACCTTCAAAAGATTGTTAGCTTAAATAAGCTAAAAAAGGTAGTAAGTAGCTAAACCTTTGTCACAAGACAGCAGCCTCATTATGAGCAAAGGATTAAAGCAGTTATAAGGAAATTAATAGTGACAAGTGAAAAAAAAAAAACAGGAAAAAAAGTCTGATATCCTGTTATCTGGTGAAGTAATAAACACACTGGAAATTAAGTTTTTTTTGTTATATAACTGTGTTGCACATTTTACCTTACCAAACAAAAGCATGTGTCAGGTAAAAGTGGGTGTGCAGAAGGTCACTGTCAATTAATCATCCCTACATCTTTCCAGTAGAAGAGCAATTTTTCCCAGGAGTTTCAATAAGAGAAGATCCTATAACTTATTGTAGTTTTGGGGGAAACTGAAGTTTAAAAATTAATTTTATTATGAAAATAAAAATTTTAATTGACAAAACCAAAAAACTAAAGCTGTTTGGCTTATATAAGCTGTCAGTTATAGTTACCTCTAACTGCAGTTAGATAGGAACCCCTCCAATAAATAAATAAATAAATAAATAACATAATAGTTGCAGCTGCTACCTCTCTAGTATTAATCACATTACAATATGTTGTTTTAATAAAAGTACTATGAAATAGTGATTTATAGCTTTAAATGTAATGAACTGAATGGGGTTTCACACCAACCATTGATTGCAGTGTTCGGTGTAATGACAAGGGGTCAGGGTCAATCCCGTACTATCCTTAATGGATTCAAGCATTTTTCTTTAATATGACTCATATTCAAATGAAGCACTCACATTGTACTGGCATTACTCTCAATATTACAAAACCTCTTTCAAAAAATAACATCAACTGGAATAAGAGCGAAAGCAGAGAGCTGAAGCCCTAAAAACGGCCAGAGGATTAAAAGATGGACAAAAAAGTTTGGAAAATAAAGCCAGATCAGGGGCCAATACAAAAAGAGGCTACACGACACGTGAAAAACAAGAGTCCAGATCCGCTGTTCTGTATCTTTGTGCGTCTTCATTGGCTAGGGCTTTCCTCTGGGCCACAGAGCCAATCCTAGTTTATGAGACTGGAAAGGAAATCACTAATTGACCGGCGCTGATTGGATGGTTAGGCTGCTGGAAATAATGATACGCACCAAAATAACTCAACAGAAAGCTGGAACAGTGCCACATGGTTGTGTAATGATAATGAACACTCATTTACTTTTCCTACACAGTAAATGTAACAGGACCCAAAGGCTTATGTAATACAACTGAATCACCAAAACTGTTGAGTTATCAGTGGTTTGGGGTATTTTGTGAAAAGCAGCGGCCATCATTGCAACTATGTGAAATGAGTTTACCTTCGGCTGTCTAAAACGCCAATAAAGTCCAACAATCACGATCGTTCACTTTAGAAAACACTATTTTGTGAGTCGACTAAATTAATTGGAATGCTGTAAAAGTGCCCAGGTGGCACATGGGAAATTATTTAGTAGCAGGATTTATATTTTCAGTATAAATCCTGTACTATTAAATAGTACAGGATTTAGTACTATTAAACTAGTACTAGTTTAATAGTACTAATGAATTAGTAGTATTAATAGTTCCACATTTAAAATAAAATAAAATCACATTCTCCCTAATTAGCATCATGTCACCAAAAAAAACAGAAAGAAAAAAAAAGGTGTGTACAAAGTGAAATTATACTTGTTCAACAACATACTTCTTGACTTTCCATAGGAGGAAAAAGAAATAAAGCTCTTAATAATAACATTAACAGCAGCTATAATCTATTCAAGTGTCCCAGTATCTCATGACAGGTTGACAACGAACCACACGCTCAACACCAGGACTCTAATTCTGAAGGGAATGTAGCCAACATTAATTTTCCTTATGTACCCAGTGCTTTTCTACTGCAACATGTCAGGATGTCTTCCGACAAGAAAACCTGTGGGGAAAGGAACAATACCGGAGTTCACCTTTAAATGTCCAATTATCAAACTCTGGATTGTGTCTCGTGCATTCAGATGTAAACCAGTATAATACTGAAGTATAAAATACTGGCTCCTCAGTCTACAGAGGGGGGGGGAAAAAAGATGTTAATGTTCTTCAGCATTCTTCTCTACTTAATGGTTTGTGCTCATGATATCATCCAAAAATCAACTTGGTGAAGAAACCACTGAAACGTACTTCATCTGAAAACAATCTCAGCTCAAGGCAAAGAGACATTTCCGGACTGCAAATTAAAAAACAAAAGAAAACACCAAACTGGGATTCCTTGCTGATGGTGCCCACAAAATTAAAGAATATGTGCAAACGTAAATGAAAACAGTATACAAGGCAAGTTTGAAGCTGGAAGTAAAACCCTTTTATTCTTCAACACAGCCTGAACTCTTAGGCAAACTTTCTTGTAATTTTTTTTAAGTAGTCTTCGGGAATAGTTCTCCAGGCTTCTTGAAGGACGTTCATGTGCCGTTTTCTTTCCAATGGCCGCACAATTCAAGACTCTGGGGAGGCCAGTCCATGAATGATAGCACTACAAAGTGTGTGTGTGTTTTTTTTTTAATTTTTAAACCTAGGTATGCTTTTACTGCACTGGCAGTGCATGCTGAAAAATAAAGCTGTTGCCAGATGGTGAATCAAAGTCTGACGAAACATTTGTGGTTTCAGTTTGTTTTAGCAAATACAAACTGACGTGGTGACTCGTGCTGGAGTCGAGCAGTCAGTAACAACTAATTTTAAAACACACGTCACATATGATGAATCCAAAAATAGTTTGTTAAATTTCTGCCGCTGGTATCTTCATACAGTGTGCAACACATACAGAGATGAAATAAGTGCAGATAGCCAGTCAGTCATTAACTATGCTCTCATATCTTTAACTGCAGTGGCAGGTTCTGCTAGGCCACAGTTGTTTGCTTATGCATTAGAAAATGACCTGGACTGCTCCTGCGTTTTCACACTACTATTACTACTGCTACTACAGCAAGTTCTGCTCCACATAACCGTCTCCTTGCAAATTCTTGGGCCCTTCAACAGCTGTTAATTTGGGTCCACAGTCAATGCATGTTACACATTACAATCTCACTCCTGCCTTCGCAAAGATAAACTTTGACTGGAGACGTGGAAAAGTGCACGTATTCATTCAAAAGACGAAAGTAATATCAACAGGCTCCGGAAAACTTTTCTGGGTGAAAAAAAAAACCATGACTCATAATGTCCTCATCAATGTACATTTTCAACAAATTACTCCACTCTCTGAAGCATGTTATCCTTACTCACCCGAAAACATTGTTTCCCAACCACAAATATTGACCCATGATGTTCTCTTTCTGTCTTTTCTGTGAGACTGTTTGCACAGTTAGGGCTGATTGATGATAAAGACTAACCCAGAGTGCCCATTACAGCAGTTTACATTAGAAAACAATCTAGCAGCACGTGTTAATTTGGGCCCGTGTGATGACGCTTTTAATAAATTTCGACAAACTTTTTCGTGAACTGTTAAATTCCTGATTAAATATATGCAGTACTCTCAGCATTCTTCCAACATCACCTCTATAGTGTCTGTGACAAATCGCAAGAGATTGGGATTGGACGGGTTAAAGAAAAAGTCAGATCTAAGCACTCAAGACAGAAACAAATCTCTTGAAAAACTCTTGATCAAGTGGGAGACAAACACTAAATTTAAAAAAATGACACTAGACTACTTTCTTCACAGCATTGCAACACAGGGGAATAACAATTAACAAATATTTCCTTTTGGGAGAGACATAAAATGCACAAGAGACTAGAAAAAAAAAAATCATGCCATGCTGTAGTCCAAATCAACGTAGAAAGATGAAATCAGCACATCGAAAAAGATTAATCGTTTAGTCCCCATCTGCCACTCAAAAGATGCTGTGCTACACACAATGAAGCCAGAGACTCACCTGGTAGAGCTTAATAATGTGGGGGTGGTCCAGCATTTTCATGATCTGAACTTCTCTGTAGATCTTCTCCAGGTTGACGGCATCCAGCTGGGTCTTGTCGATGATCTTAATGGCCACCTGCAGAATCAAGCATCAACAACACAACTGTAAACAGTCAGTTTCTTAATAACACACAACGGAGTCATTGTTAAAGCTCATCAGAGTTTGATGGGCAATGACAAGGAGCTCCCCACATTCACGCAAACACTAGTGCAGACAGGAATTTAATGCTCTCCAAGCAACAAAGGCGGACAGTCTGCTCCTCTTCATGGTTTTTTTGTCCCTTGTTTTTTTGTGGAAATGAGAAAACTGTTTGTGAGATAAATACAGCTTGTACCGAAACCTCCGTAAACAGTCTTCAAATAATGAAAAATTACATCGGCGATCCCGCTGATGCAACCACCTGCTTTACTGGATATAAACACGGCCACAATGACACGAACAAGTGTAAATCACACACGCAAAACTTCCAACACGCTTGGCTTTGATTAACGATGGCCGGGAAGGATCAGGGCAACATTAACATCTCTCCTTTAGACTGTCTCATAAACAGCATTTCATCAGAAGTGCTCCAAGCATCTGTGAGCGAAGCGGAACGAGTAAACAACAGGGGACCCCGGCAATCACACCAATGTTAGACTGAGCTAGAAAACTCAGCTGATGACAGGATTTTAAAACACTGAGCTGAAACAGTAAGTTTTTAGATTTAAATGTTTTATTCAGAATTCTGAGTCAGAATTTAGATTTTCAAAGAATTTCTTAGACTTTGAGACTTTTTGCCCTCGGAATTCTGACTTTTAATATATATATTTTTTTTTATTTACCCACCCACACACAGAATTATGAGGGGAAAAAAAAGAAAAAGAATTTTTTAGTAGCCCTAATCAGCTATCAAAATAGTGGCTATTTATTCAAGTTCATTTTAAGCAAATATCTCCAAAAAGCATCTAGTTACTGCCTCAGAAACGTGAATATTTAACATTTTTCCAATTCTTCCATGATATAAAACTGAATAAATTTGGCTTCTGGGACTGCTTAGACAAAACAAGATTGTGGCAGCACAGACTATAGGGTACTATCTTAGAAAGGCAAGTCAGGTTACAGAGCCATGTGGTTTGAGGATTTATCTGATTCCAAAATAATACTGTCTGACACTGGATTTTCATCCGGGCACTTATCACAGGCATTTTGTCTATAGCGTGACGATCATATAAACAGCAAATTCTTTTCATATTACTAAAATTGTCACCAGGAAAGTTGCAGTGATCGACTATCACAGCGCACTGCATTTTTATTTATTTTTTCAGGTTCAAGCACACTGTGTCAATGAAGCGGTATTATTCAAATAAGTCAAGGAAATGTAATGCATTCTCTCGCGCGGAGTGTGAGCACAACTTTTCATTTTAACGACAGATCTGTAACTTATTGACCTGCCTTTAACATATTAACAGTTTGGACTTACAGATGAAGAGCAATGGGTGTTTTGATAGGTTTAACACTTTCCATTACTATCTCCCTAGCTACGTACGGGCAGGTGTGCAATTCAGGATTAAATCGAAATCTTTTAATGGCACACCAGCTACCTGTGCAGACCCTTCGGGCATAAGATTCAAAATCTTTGTTCCGCTACAGAGGGACAACAGAGCACCTAACATGAAAAGATCTGTGCTAGCTGATTACATTGTCAACAAAACTAAACCCACACACAGCACACAAGACTTCTTGTGAACTGTGCTGGCACAAGGTCATGGAGGACAATGAGTTAGAGGGGAATTCAGCTCATACAATGAAAGCAGAAAGACATGATGAGGCTATAATCAGAAACAGACAGATGTACTACTTGCTGAGCTGACAGACAAGACCAGAAGGGAATGGCTCAACAGTATGTAAAGCCACAAGCTGCAATATGTACTTACTGGGATGAATGGGTCAGTATCACACGCAGGGGCCACGCATAGAAAAAGTAGGTTATTTACACAGAGATAAACCTGTCCGGGAATATGCCCACACATTCACATCGTCGCACCACATCTGCTGTTTCATGTGTCAGTACACTGGTTTTCTTTACACTATGCTAATATCGCTTGTGCCCGGGCAAATTCTCAAGGCAGATGGCATCACATAAGTTAATAGCCTGCCACTCCGGCTGACCTTGGCTGCTGTAAAATTAAAAAAAAAAAAAAAAACAAACAAAAAACCCCCCACAACATT
>VUQG01003911.1:38290-51472 GCA_015106755.1 Etia nguti
AGCGCTAGTGGCAGACCGTTTTTTTTTTTTTTTTTTTACTGGCAGTGATGTCAGCTGAGAGGGGTGAACGTGCAGTCATTCACTGCCCCTGTACCTGCAAGCTCTCAGGCACACCAGCTGTTGCTCGCACCGGAGCAGTTCTAGTGGCTGGTAGTTATGTGATCCAAAGATGCTATTTAGTGCACGGTGCTGGAGAGCATTTCGCTATCTAGGGGTGTCAACTTGTGCATAAAAGTTATATAACTCCGCTAAAACAGTAGCACAAGTTAGCTTTCGGGCTAACTAGTTTGCTCATACACTCACCTCCGTCTTGGTTATGCGGTGTCGGGCCAGCTTCACCACAGCGAAATTGCCCTTTCCTAAAGTGCGCTCGATGTCGTAGAAGCCCACTCGGACCGGACCCCGGATCAGCGGTTTTTGGACACTGTCAGCCATGACCATGCTGTTCTAAAACGGGACTGTTCAGTGGAAGAGTAGGAGGCAGCCAGACGTGCAGGGACACACGAGGGGCAGACTGGGGCTTACTTGAGCAGCTCAAGATAAAGACGAAAGGAAAACAAACCGCCCGCCACCGCCGCCGCTCGAAGCGTGTCCATTAAAAATACACAAAGTTGATTTCTGTGTCGCCCTCGGCCGCCTGAACGCCACTGTGGCGACCCTGTCCGCTAGTGTGGCGATACGAAGCTGGCCATTTGCTGAGCCCGCGGGCTGTCACACCACGTTCTTCAGTACAATAGAGCTATAATATTTCAGCTTGAGGCGCCTCTATCAGCTACAGAGCACACGAGTTGACTTGCAAAGAGGCATCATGTTCTCCGGTTGACGTGTATTGACGTCAAAGCCATAGGGGTATTTGTACAGGGGGCGGGGCCACCGAGCCGCTCCACACTTCAGTGCCAATTGGTTGCCAGGACAACCAGACCCACCTCTTACGTCAACCGGTAAAATTGCTATTCTGAAATCTGTTTGCTCGGCTGCCCTTCTTGATTGCACGCATAGGTAACTTTGAAGTTTTTGCCCTGCAGGTGTTTAATAAGCTTTTGTCGACTGCGAGTGAAAAATGCAAGGGGAGACAGGGGCGAAAAGCGGTCTGAACCGACCTGAAAGCCTCCAGAGTGGGGTCTGCAAAAAAAAAGTAAAAAAATAATAATTTAAGAAGCAAAAAAACAAACAAACAGCTAGCACAAGCACAGCTAGTTGTGCATAAGCACAACTAGCTGTTTGTTTATATACCCAGCATTTGTTCTTGAAGTAATGTAAAGCTGATTAATCCATCTATGCAACGTGCATTACTAATCTATAACATTACATAATGGTACATGCAGAGCCTCAGACATCAGAAATCAGACATTTTATCAGCCACAAAGAAACTTTTGTCAGCTACATGACAGCACCATCTGTTGGCAAAAGTAGAAAACCGAAGCGAGGCTCCATATTTTCCTTTCCCCCAGTGCTTGACTGATCACACTTCATGCTCTCAAGCAAATGCACACACACACACACACACACACACACAGAGAGAGGGAGAGATCCCACCAGTATATCTATATATCTATATTATTATTAAACAAAGAATGCAGCCAAAATATGTTAACCAAACATCAGAAAAAGAAGCAATCTTCATGTCTGAATTGCAGGACAGCTCTGCAACTGGCACTGCTTTTCTTCATGTTGTGTAGTGACAGTCAAACGGAGAACAGTGGATTGCTAAGCAGGCAGGCAGAGCAGCACTCTGAAGGCCTCTGCTGTCACGCATTGACTTCCTGAATGTAAGAGTTCCAGATGTGCTTTTGGCATTTCCTGTCTAACATTCTCCAAGAACACACTCAGCCTCTCCTTACTGGGCTTGCTACATCTTTCCAAGACACCGATCCAACACCCACTCAGTGCACATTCAGAAATAACACAGACATTTGTGTATGTAACGCAAAGAGTGATCTTTAAAAATGAACAAGGAAATGCACATGCATTGATAAACGATGTGATATCTTTTAAACTGGCCTCAAGTTTCTGTCAGATCAGTGGGAAAGTTTAACCTTGCACACAATCAGGTGGAGTCAGGAAACCGCACAACTTTGAGGTTTATTTTGGCCACAGCAGTTCAGCCATCGGTGTTTCCTCATGTTCTCTGCTGGGCTCTGACATCAGAGACCAAACAGGAAGCCTTACACAGGGATGACACCAAAGTTCAAGTTTAGAGAAAAGGTCAAAACAGTCCCCGGGTTGGACATCTCCATCACAGCAGCAAGCCAACGAGCAAACCTTCTCGGTCTTCTGACTCATCATATCCGCTGACATTATTTTAAAAAGAGAAGCTGAGTAGTTTAATGTGTGATTGTTTACAAAATTAGTAACCCTGTGGGGGAGCAATATTAGCAGGATTAGGCTAATTGCATAATCTGTTATGTCAGATTCAGCAGCGCTGCTGCACCACCAAGCTGACCTGAACTATTAATGCTTCTTTGGTTTCATTAATGAAAACCTCTAAAAACTTTACTGCTGCTGTAATGTTGCATAATTTATTAGAGCTGAAGGTTTAAACTGAACAAAGGAAATAAGCGGGCACAAAAATGTGTTTTTCTTCGAGCTGAAACATAAAAAATTTTTAAGGACAGCATTATCAGCAGTCTATCAGATGGCCTGCCTCTTTAGCCTGCATTACTTTAATATAGGACAAAAATCTGCATTGAAAATTTGTGCATTCTCCCCAGATGATAAATAGACTAATGCCTTTGATATTCCACTTTAGTTTTTCTGTAATTTCTTCATCCACTTTTCATTAACCTTGTGAAATATTGGAACCTTTATGACATGATTTGGCTTTGTATTTTTGCAGTTTCCAGCCTATGCATTTCAGTACATAGCCTGTAATGTAGCAAGTGCCACTATAAGATCAGTGGATTACAATAAGGATCTCAAAAGCTGTTGGATGGATTACTATGAAATTGTATACATGCATTCGTGCCCTCTTCAGAATCACTTTGGCAATCCTTTAACTTCTCATCCTTTTCCTTCTCAATCAGATTCTATTAGCTTCAGCTTTATTTAGTGTGTGGAACTAGTCTGCAATTTTGGGCATCCATACTACGATGGCGAATATTGCAAACAATGTGTCCACATCTATCAGCATGCTATCACAGTGATTCATGGAGCTAACAGTGCCATTGGTGTGACTGTAACACATTTTTATTAAAACATCAGAAATATAAAGTCATGTGTAGGTGAATACTGAGTCATGGACAAAACATTAAGAATCCCTGTTTTATGGAATACACTGATTTGCAGACACAGTACATTCTGCATGCAGCACTAGAAAATCGAGTGAAACCTGTGCAGATGCACCGCACAGTGTAACTGTAGTCTGTCTGTGGTTGACGGACATTTGCAGACACCAGTGTTATCCATAGATCTCATTTTCCACCCATCCAGTCTGACTGCGGCAGCGCCGGCTTTGAGCTCTGCAGGGCTCGTAAATGTCATTGGTGACAAAGCCGCTCTCATTGTCCACACACGACACATTCTCATAATCGTTGCACTGGGAGTCATGGGATGGAGAACCGGAGTACTTTTTCATGATTTCTGCTGCTATCCTGCTGTCCAGAGCAGTGTCAGGCAGTTTGGTAATGTCACTGTAGGCATAAGGTCCTTGCACAGGGCAAGATGCTGTTGCTAGCACCCACTGTTTTGATCTGCTGGGATAGCTTTCTGTTTCTGTCTTCCTCCTAAATATGAAAGAGAGCCAAAGTTTAAATCAACCGGACATACTCATATAATCAAATGCATTTAAAAAAAAAATTCTATTATAGCCGTCTGTTTTACCTCTTAGCATGTTGTTTGTAGCAAAAGAAACCAGCAGCTGCAAACAACAGCAACAGTAGCGCAGGGATAGTCGCATAAAGGATGTAGGAAATGTAGAGGGTGTTGTCAGAGAAAGATACTGCGAACAAAAGAACATTGCTTGTGACACAGTGGTTTTTCATAGTTTCCTAAAACATACTGCGCTGACTCTTAGTATCAAGAATATTTTCTTTCCTTTCTTACCAGAGGATTCAGGTAGTGCTATTTTTATCCTTTCGTTACTTTCTGTGGTTGACAATATGCTTGAAATCAAAGATGGAACTGGAGAAACCAGAAAACAAAATCAACAGGTGCGTGTGAAAAATATTTTAAATGATTAGATTAGTCTATAATTTATATTTTTTCTTTGTTATTACATAATGTATGATTTCACTAAACTCACCCATAGATCCCTCGCATCTGACTATAACAGCTGACACATGCGTTCTACTGCAGTGGACAGTTGCATTTTAATTTCTAGAAAATTTAACAGTTAAAAAAATAGAGTTCTCCAGAGAATACTTTTTGTATCTGTGTGTTCTTCATGTTTTATCTTTATATGGTTGGCGGTTGGATCCTTGGTTGCTCCAGTCTGCATACCAAATATGCTTAGGTAAGATACTGAACCTCAGGTTGCTCTCCGATGCATTAATCGGAGTATGAATGTGTGTGAATTTTAGCTAGAAAGGATTTATGAGTAGAAAAAAAGTGCTTTTATCAATAGGTGTGCATGGGTGAATGATGCATGCAGTATAAATATCCAGCCCATTTACCATGTTCCTTGTAGAAAAAGTGTTTGAAAGAGGTCACAAGCATGTATAAATTTCCATTAGCCTTAAATGTATTTATGATGACTGTAGCGGTGCCCAAAAGAATGAGGCTAGAGATATAAGCAATGGAAATGAGCTTCCTTCAAAGGGTGGCTGAGCTCTCCCTTAAAGTCAGGGTGAAGAGCTTGGTCATTCAAAATGGACTTGGAGTAGAGCTGCTCCTCCACATTGAAAGGAGCCAGTCGAGGTAGTTCAGGCATCTGATTAGGATGCTTCCTGCGGGTGTTGGTTGTCTCAAAGGACAATAAACAAAATGTAATCGAATATACTGAATATTATGTATAATATAACAATTTCCATGTGATCACATTACATGGAATACATGGCACAGTACACAGCAGATGTGAGTACAGAAGTGTATCACCTTCTAATATTTGCATTTCTAAGCTGACAAGTACTTCCTCTGATAAACAATCGAAAACAAACACCTAAAACCCACTATATTAAGAAATACAACAAACGTAAGCTGTGATTGCACAAGCTACAGGCACACAAGCTGGGGTCACTGACATAAAAAGTTTAGCACATTTTAAATAAGCTTATTTAAGCTTGATTTAATTCTCTATTTGTTAAACTGAAGACATTTTTTAAATAAATTATACAGCTTACATACACATGAATGCATTACATCTATCCTGCAGAGATTACTTGCACATTATAAAAAAGTGCAAAACATTTAAACAAAAGGGAATAAACACTGTAAAACAAAAGTGACGAAAAGTACTTTTACTGTGCCGTACCTGCATATGCTGTGTTTCTGTCCTCGGTAAATACTGGTACTTTTTCTGCAAAACAGGGAAATAAATTAGTGTTATTCAGAGGAAGAAACCAATACATGGTTGAGACTACAAAAGGTTGCTTTACGGAAAGAAATGAGTCATTTTTTCCCCTCTTTTCATGTAATCAGCTATATTTTAATGTCGGTTGTAAGAAAACATACCGTTAAAACTCTTTCTGTTTAGTTTTAGCTGTTGGCAGCAGTGGATACATTGTAGCAGTGATCCCTAGACGATAAAATTCTAGTTTTTATAGATTTAGGAACTAAAAAAACAACCAAGAGTACCAAATTTTAACATTTTCCAGCACTCTTAAGCCAGCTAGATCACTAGTATTTGTGAGGTATACCAGCTCACCTTCTGGGTATTTGCAGACAAAGTTGTTCTTGGAGCTGCAGTTGTCATCATTCCACTGGAACAGGAAACGACCCTCAGGTGTTTCAGAGGGCTGGTGATACAAAACCACGCACATTTCCTTACCGCACGATGGCTCATCCCAGTGCCAGTTCCTGCAACAAATAAGATGCACAAGTTTAGACTATATATCCATTTTCTTTCACTTGACTGCTGACAGAGACAGACGACTATTCTTACTCACACCTACGGGCAATTTACAATCACCAATTACCTAACACAAACCTCATTAAACTGCACCTGTTTGGTCTGTGAGAAAAACCTGTGGTAACTCAAGAGAATGGACTCAGATATAGGGAGAACATTCGAACTCCACTGGTGGATTCAAACCCAGGACCTGCTTGCTGTGTGGCAGCAATGCTAACTACCACACCACCGTGCTGTCCTGAGCTCAAACAGTGCATCATTTATTTCTATCTCAGTCCCAAATTCTTGCAAAGGACATTAGACATTCCTTCGCTCCCACACAAATATCACCTAATCCAATATTTTTTCTGAGTCATCATTGAATACAGCCTTTTTCCACTTCCATCTGCAGCACACTGTGTCTCGGGGGGCCGCTCTTACCGTTTTCACAGATGCAGCTGAAACATTTACACAGATGAAAAATATATTTAAAAAAAATGAGGAAAAACCTGAACTTAGCCTTGCTTCCATCCAGCCAGTAATACTGCGAGGGGCAACCTGGGCTTGACGTCCCGACGCTGTAACGTTGCGGGTTGCGACGGAGCCCGATCCAGAAGTCGCCATCTCCGGTCGCCAGCTTTTGTATGTACCTCTCTATCAGTCGCTGCTCACTTTCCGTCTCGATGCTTAGCAGCTCGCCTCCGTCCAACCTGCAGGCCTGTCTGGCATCCTCAAAGGTCAGCCTTCGCCTGCTGTCGTGGATGTAGGACGCCTTGTAACATGGACGCTGTGTCCCGCTCCGACATATTCTTTGGCCTGGATGCCAACCGGGAGCATTGAGGAGAAAACAAGATGATAAATGCAGGGTTTTTGTTTTCTGAACTCATCCTGTGGTATCCGTGTGGCAGGGAGATTTTAAGCTGCTTACAGTGTCACAGACAAAAAATAGGAACCAGAATGTTTGGGTTGCATTGCCAAATTCTTTCCACTGCAATGTGGGCAGAGCCAACCAGATGGTACTGATATTTATACCTTTACTTTCAAGTGCTTAAAAAAGTTTTCTTTTTTTCTACATCAGTCTCATTCCAGTAAAAATAATTTTACTCTCATTTTTTCATATTTCAAAACTTGCTGTCTCAACCCTTCTTATGTCCAGACTTAGTTTTAATCACTGTTTTTCTGACTGCCACATCTGTCAAACTTAGTGTGTCAGGCTGGTACATGATATTTTGTCATGGGAGAGAGCAGGGCAACCATATCAAAGCAGTCATCTGAATAATGTTTTTCTAGATTTTTAGTTAGTTTACGCACACTTTATCCTATTGCATCTGATAAAAAGAATGAAGAAATATGAGACCATGACAGGCTAAAAAATACTCCCTTGTTTCTATTTTCTTATATTAAAATGCACAATTGAATTTGTTGTGTTATGGGACAAATTTGATCACCTATACATTCCCAAGAACAATCGAAAACACGTGGCTGTGTTTCCCTGCAGTGCAAGGTTGTTGAAGTTTGCTAAAATTAAACTAAAGACTTAACCATTTTAGTTAACTGAAGTAAAACTAAGGACCAAACTTTAAAAAGTCTGAATTAAATCTGAATTAAATGACTTTGTGTGCTGATAAATCTAACAAAAATAAAATAAAAACATACAGAACTTGTCTTCAGTAGAATCTGCAAGTTAATTAAGATCAGTAACAATCATTAATTAATAGTAGTTATGCAATTATTATTAGTGTACAAACAGCAATATTAAAATAATATTGTAAAACAATGCATATTTTCATATTTTTTACTCCTATTTAAACAAAAAAAGTTAATTAGTAAAATTTAATCGAGTTTCTTCATGGTGGAAATGTCCCTTGAGACTGGGTCATGTGCAACTTCTGACTTTTTCAAAAGTCAGCTCAAGATTTTGAGTGATACATCATATACACTAACCAGAACCTTCATTAGGCAATACGGTAATTAAAGGATGGACATGGTCACCAACAGTTAGGTAGACTGTGGCGTTTAAACAACACTGAGTTGGTACAAAGGAACGCAGAGCGAGTCAAGAAAATGTCCCCCACACTTTTACACCAGCACCACAAAGCCTGACCCACCGATACAAGGCAGAATGGATCCATGCTTTACACCAAATCCTGACCCTGCAAACCAGATGTCACAGCACAAATCAAGACTCATCAGACCAGACGATGTTTTTATAATCTTGCAAACCCCATGTAAACTTCAGCTTCCATTGCTTTTCTTAGACAGCAGTGGTGCCCGGTGTGGTCTTTTGCTGCTGCCCATCATCTTGAAGGCTTTGATGTGCTGTGTGTTCAGAGATGCTTTTCTGCATATCTTGCCTGTAAGGAGTTGGTATTTGAGTTACTCTTGTTTTCCTATCAAATCAAAGCAGTCTGGCTAGTCTCCTTTGATCACTGACATTATTTAACCAGGAAATCCCTTGAGATTAATATCTCTTTCAAGGAAAACATGACCAAGATATCAACATCTGCCCAGACTAGAAGTAACCCAAACAGCCCCAGAGTGACTGAGAGAAGTGCAAAAAGTGTTGCAACTGTCTCAGTCTCTTCAGCTTTTCACAATCAGTTGATCCTAGTTAGCTACTTGCTGCACATCACTTACACTAGCCTGGGAGAAACAAGGGATCAAACCATGAGATCGAAATACCTTCAAATTGGCTCGCAGCTGAGACTGTGAAGGGGAAAAACCACAATACCGCATAGGGATTTACATTATGTTGGCGTAGTTATGGCTATTGTTGTGGTTAGGCCTATAGTTAGCAGCATTATTGTATCCTTTTAGTCCTACTGATACGCCATAGTACAGTTAAATGTGTTAAATTATACGTCTTCCTCATATTAAATGAGTTCACCTAATCACATGCTGTGCTGTGAGTTTGACTGCTGTCTGTTTATGATCATAGGACACACACACCGAGGACAACTTTTCCAGCGGTTCTGGTTTAAGCCCGTTAATTTAAACATTAACAACAACACAAATGCAACGCATGGTCTTGTCATTCAGATATGATCGTAACACAAAACAAAAACAAAACAAAAAAAACTCGGAAACCTCGGAAACAAAACTACTATAAGTTTTTTTTGTTTTTTTGTTTTTCTTTTTTAAGGGAGTTTTCCCCACTTCGAAGGAAATTCTTACCATTAAGTTTAGAAGCGGATCCAGGGTGGAACAAAACGGCCATAACAGTGCCAAACAGCTTCATAAAATCCATCTCTACATGTTCACCCAGTGTGCTGGAATCGTAAATAAGGTGTAAACTAGGGAGCTGGGATATGAGCTTGAGCTTCAGACCTCCGTGGTAAACACAGTGATGACAGAGGGAGAAGCAGAATAGTCTATTCAGCCTAAAAGTGGGTCGTCTTGCTGAAGGCGTGCATATGCCGTCTGCTGAGGCGGAAAAAAAAAAGAAAAAAATCAGGAGGGAGAGACAGAGCACGATTTTTGCTCTGAAAGAAAAAAAATAATACATATGTAGCAAGAAAAAATAGAGTTGGTGTTCTTTTTAGCTGTAATCACTGAGGTAAGTCCGTGCAGTTCTAAATCAACAATGCAGCGTCCCATTTCATATATACTGATGCCATGATAGGATGAATAGAGTTCTTTGTGCATATCATGCGCGTTGTATTAAAACTGTTAATGAGTATCTTTCATTCTTCCTGGCTGAGTGCCATGTCCAGGGAAAAAACAGCTCAGAGGAGAAAAAAAAAGCTTTACATCAAAATGTTGTGTTGCTCGTTAAAAGTAGAATTCAGTTTTTCATTGTGTCTTTCTGATAAACATGTTGATTTGATATTATGCTGCTTTTTGTAGTTTATTTATTAAAAAAATAAATAAAATACTGCTCACAACTAAAAGAAATGCGTCAGTAAGTAATACGTTTAAAGGAAAATGATTTAGACTGTGAAAACAACATTCAAAGAGAGAGAAACAGTAAGGAGACAAAGTAAGATTATTACAGAGAAAAAAATAAAGGGGAATTGGGTGGAAGAGAGCGAGGGATTGCCCATAAAACAGGAAAACATGCAGTAGAGGAAGAGGAAAGTTTTTTTTTTAGACCCGCACTTCCTGTTCATTGCTTTGGTCTGGTTTCCTTAATTTTCAGAGTAGAAATGACTGAGGTTAGACTGTCTGGAGCAGTCATGAATTATGCAATGAAAATAAATCACATTTCAACGCCAGTTCCACCAGATATTTTTCTTTCTGGCCAAATTATTTCATCACTTTTCTAAATGAATGTGAAGTCAGTGGTCATTTCCAGGGTGGGGGTCTTTCTCTGATCAAGGGGAACTGAGTGGTGCTATTAGCAGCATGAAAATGACATGAATTATATGCACTGGCCTTTGCAGCCATGAAACCAACTGAAGACTGCATACATAGTCACCCATCTGTTTGCTATCTTCCCTTGTCGGTGTGCAATCAGATCACAAGACAAGTGCCCAATCTGCACCTGCATCAGGTGAGTCCTTGCATCAAAAAGCATATCTGGACATGCATTTTTGATCTTTTCTTAAGAATATTATGATAATGCCCCCCAATTTTTCTTATTTTGATTTCACAAGTATTTGTTACGATATGACGCACAATGTACCTGCTTCCCAACACAAAATCAACTCCAAAAGATAACCTCTAAGTTGCACCTCTAAAGTTCCACGTTTGGTAAATCTTTCCTTCATAACTTTTTGGATAATTGTACACGAAAAACTGCACATTTCAACCTAAGTTGCAGTAACATAATGGCATATTGCTATATACTCACTACAGTTCTATTGGAAACATATACAAACACACATAAAGAAAACAGTTTATCTATGTGGATGGATGGATGGATGGATGGGGAAAATATAGGAAAAACAGAAGGACCCTCTTCTTAGGTCTTCCAAACTAACTTCCAGAGTCTATCCATCAAAGGCTTACTGTACTGTAATGCTGACGGGTTAAAATTCTTTTGGTGGAGATATGCTGAAAGCGTCTGAGACATTTTTAAGACATAAAGACACTCACATAGACTCACAACACAGATGTTGGCTTCACTCTGTTGTCTTGCATGTCCTCTAATAACAGCTATCAACACATGACCTTGGAAGTGGAGTAAAAATACCATTCTGTGGAGAGCTGAGAGAGGACAGATAATCATAGGTTAGTAAGGCATGTGGTCTGCTACCTGGGATCAAGCAGTCTCGCTGGCTGTCTCTTTGTTGGTGACACAGCTGTGTCAGTCATGTGAGTATCTCTAGAGAGACTGAGCCTCTGGACTGATTTCCCCTCCTTCATTTTGGTCTTCTGCTGCCTGTGCAGTAAATTTGATTATTGGCTGGTGCAGGCAAACGTTTGTCATGTGATGAAGAGCTGTGACTGTGTGTTATAAACCCTGCCACTGTTGAGCCTCTCCTCACATCATCATTGAGTTTATTATCGGGCAACAGGCTCAAATCTTATTTGCTCGGCACAGGAATGCAACGTGGATAACTTCATGAGAGGACTCAAATGCTAGACTGTAAACCAGAATTGTTATTCTGCAAACAACTCCTTCAGGATTATTGCAGAGACAGTGGCAGATTCATCTTTTAAGTTTTTAAACAAGAAAATAATATAGGCGGGACTATTTTAGTAGCAAAACTGCATAAAATACAACTTACAGCTCTAACCCTCCTACAACACCTCGAGCTCAGGATCCACCTTAAATCCATCATCATGTTAGGCGATACTAAGCCTATTTCAAAGTGCCAATTAAATCCATACAATAAAATAAATCAACCTGTGGATTTCACTGCTTTGCACAGCTCGTAATAAGCAAGGCAAACATAATGAATCCACTAATGTAGAGATTTATTAAAAAAAAAAAATCTTCCTCAATTTTTCGTGTATCACTTTATTGGATATTTATTAGAACTTTCTGAGTGACTCTGCTGGAGTGGAAGTTGCGTCTCTTGATTTGAACTCATCAGCTCTGGCAAATCACGAGTTGTTACCCAGACCCAACAACAACGAAGCATTTGAACTCTGTCTAAATTTGCCCAGCAGATGACACCAAACCACAGAGAAGTAAGGTTAAGCAGCCACTCCCACTCACGGTTTAAACTGATTAAGTGTGTTCTAGAAAGTAATGACTCACATAAACTCTGGTATTCAGCTTTTTTTCTTTACTTTGGATATTGGACTTAACATAGAAAATATTATCCTTACTTACCAACTACACTCATTTTTTTCTAACAACTATTTACTTTTAAGCCAGTCTCCTGGAGAGGGGCTGGACTCTGTCTCAGTCTGGAGTTGTCCCCTGGTGAGAAGCGGCGGGCTAGGGTGGGCATTCTAGTGTCTCCTCGGCTTGCTGCCTGTACGTTGGGGTTCTTCCCAGTGGATGAGAGGGTTTGTTCCCTGTGCCTTCGGTTGGGGAATGGGTCCTGACTGTCATCTGCGCTTACGCGCTGAGTGGCAGCTCAGAGTACCCATCCTTTTTGGAGTCCCTGGGTGGGGTACTGGAGGGTGCTCTGCCTGGAGACTCTGTTCTACTGGGAGACTTCAATGCTCATGTGGGCAACAACAGTGAGACCTGGAGGGGTGTGATTGGGAGGAACGGCCTCCCTGATCTGAACCCGAGTGATCTTTTGTTATTAGACTTCAGTGCAAACCACAGTTTGGCCATAATGAATACCATGTTCGAACATAAGAGTGTCCATAAGTGCACGTGGCACCAGGATGCTCTAGGCCGCAGGTCGATGATCGATTTTGTAATCGTATCACCACACCTACGGCCATATGTCCTGGACACTCGGGTAAAGAGAGTGGCTGAGCTGCCAACTGATCACCACCTGGTGGTGAGTTGGATCAGGTGGCAGGGGAGGATGTTGGACAGACCTGGCGCACCTAAACGTATAGTGAGGGTGCACTGGGAACGCCTAGCAGAGGCCCCAGTCTGCGAGATCTTCAACGCACACCTCCGGCAGAGCTTCAACAGCATTCCGGGAGAGACTGCGGACATTGAGTCAGAATGGACCATGTTCAGCACCTCCAATGCTGAAGCTGCTGCACTGAGCTACGGCTGCAAGGTGGTTGGTGCCTGTCGTGGTGGTAACCCCCGAACCAAATGGTGGACACCAGAGGTGAAGGGAGCCACCAGGCTGAAGAAGGAGTCCTATCGGGAGGGGAAAGCGGTGCTCTACCTG
>VUQG01003913.1:0-13674 GCA_015106755.1 Etia nguti
TAGAATCATGGCAGCAGTCGACGATGGTCCAGGCGTGGGATTTCTCTCGTGGAAATATGCACATTATTTTTTCCTTTCTGTTGATAGGTGGCACAGTGCACTTGTGGTAGGATAGTGCTAACATGTAAGCAAGCTAGAAGCCTGGCATCCTTGCTGGGTATCCAGTTAGGGAAGCAACACATTAATAAGAGAATTCTGAGTAAAACCAAAGTTACTTTCCCTAGTAACTAGTTACTTTGAAAGTAACGAGTAACTTGAAGTAACTGAGTTACTTTTGGTAGAAGTAACTAGTAATGTAACTAAGTTACTAATTTAAAGTAACTTACCCAACACTGTTAGAGACTGTGTCTGCTCCCAAACCACAAAAAAAACCCCAACCAAAAATCACCCAAAACAATTTAAACATTAAAACAACAGTTGCCTCAAGGCACTTCATATTATAGAGTAAAGACCCTACAATAATACAAAGAAAATGGGGAAGGAAAGAAAGAAAGAAAGAACAGTATAGTATCCACAACAGCACCATAGAGTAAAACAGAATTATTTATTGATCAACAAATTGATTTACTCTGCCTTACAGAAACCTGGTTACAACAGGATGATTATGTTAGTTTAAATGAATTAACACCCCTGAGTTATACTAACTGTCAGAATCCTGGAAGCACAGGCCAAGGTGGGGTTAATTAATTTGAAAGCATTATAAATTACTTTCAATACCACTGATATTTATTACATTTATTAATTATAAAACATCCTGTCTCAGAGTGATGCTGAAAACCCTAAATCCTTCCTTAGTTATGCTGCAACAGGTCTAGGCTGCTGGGTGCATGCATGCATGATGAGTGTTTCTTCTCATTCACCTTTCTCACTGAAATGCAGAGTGTTTATAAAACACTCTGCATTTCATCATTAGTTATTATTAATCTCTGGCTCTCTGTCTTTGTCCTGGCTTCCTCCCCTCACCCTCAGCTGGTCACGGGAGATGGCCGCCCCTCCCTGAGCCTGGTTCTGCCAGAGGTTTCTTCCTGTTAAAAGCAAGTTTTTCTTTCCAACTGTCATCAAAGCACTTGCATCAGATTGTTGTTTGTTTTTTCTGTTTTCTCTGTATTATTATAGGGTCTTTACCTTGCAATATAAAGCTAATGAGGTAACTGTTGTTTTGATTTGGCGCTATATAAATTAAATTAAATTAAATTAAATTAAATTACATTCCTCTTTCTTTACCAGATGACAAAATGAACTCTCCTTGGATAAAGTTCTATTTCTCTGTTTGGTGGGATATGCATCTAGAGATAAACCACCAATGCTTTTTTTTTTTCTTTAAAGACAACTTATCTCTGCAAAACATCCATAGACTGTGCCAAAAGTGTTATCATCAACACCTAGACTCAATAAGCAAATTATCTAATAACAAAAATAAATATTTCAAATATACGTTTTACATTTCGCTGTGATTGTTTTAAATTTCAACATTTTTCAGTTTGAAAATTCACAAATATTTATAAGTGTCTGTAATACAAAACAACAAGTGACAATAACAATAACCTTTACCAGGATCTAAGACTGATTCAAACTGATTGGCTTTGGGCAGTTGTTTTGTAGGACGTCATTCCCCCATGGAAAACTGTTGTATAGTTTGCAGTAAGAATCAAACAATACAACTTGTGTAAGTTTTTTTAAATTCAGTTTTACAATTGTGATATATTGATGACAGTGTAAAACAAATAAATACATGAATACATTTGCACAACAATGGATCTTCTCTGAGATTAAATTGACCAAAAAATTAAACAAATAAACTCACCACAAATGTTCATTGTTGTGCATTATGTCTGCAGGGGGTGATGCAGCACATTTAAAATGACCTCAGCCATACTCCACAGTGCTGAACCTTCAGATTAGTTAACACAAATGTAGCTATTCGGTGTTAACAGAAAATGAGTAAAAACTAAAAGAAAAGAGTTACTATAGAAGGAAAAGTAAAGGCAGTGCAAAAATTCTTCTGTACTGCAACTGACAGTTCAAAGGGTTCAATTTGAAACTGAGCTTTTTAATTATCTTATAGGCTTGACAGGCTTTGTAAGAGGGCTGGAGCTCTCTTTCACCGTCTGCATCGCTCTTCAATAGTAAAACAGCTAAATAAATGAGAATCCTGCACACTTAATTATACAGTATCCAGCTGCTTTATTTAAATTTACAATATCCGCAATAATGTTAACACAAATTCTTATTCTAGTGTAGCTCCTAATTTAAGATATAGCTGAGAAGGAAATAAATTTTAATTTTTTATTATTCCTGTATATTCTCTTCTCATTAGCTATGAAATCATATTAAGAATTAGCAATGGCATTTCATAACAGAAAAATATTTTTAGCAGAGCATTAAGTTGTCAGTACAATGATAATAATCACTATTTCTGTATAGAAATGGGAGTGACAGTGTTAAATTCAACAAAGCCTTAATAGAACTCAGGAGTCCAATTACCCAGTCATACTGATATGCTGCCTGATAAAAGTAGGACTGTGATGTGTGTTGAATGAAAACACCAATAATTTTGGGATGGTGTCACTTTTTTTTGTGCTGGACTCAAAGATAGAGTGGAGCCCGACTCTATCCACAGCTGAAGTCTGCCTAAACCACACTATGTGTGACTAGAGCACCACTTTCTCCTTTTGATTCTGACAGTTTCCCAGAATCACCCAGAGTCCAGAGTGTGGAGAACGAATCCGGGCAAAAAAAAAGTGAAATCTAGATCACAGCAGCCAAATCCAAGAGTTTCAGGCCATAGCAGAAAGGCCATAGCAGAAAGCTGAAGAGTGTGGAGAACGAATCCGGGCAAAAAAAAAGTGAAATCTAGATCACAGCAGCCAAATCCAAGAGTTTCAGGCCATAGCAGAAAGCTGAAGAGGTGAAGCTGTAGTGTGGACACTCGTTGACAGGCTGCAGATGTGGATGAGATTATAATGTTTGACTGTTCTACTTTTACAAAAATAATTTAAAATGTGTTTATGTTTTTGTAGCTAGCTTTTAGGTCACTTTTAACATGTAGGCAATCAGCTGTTTAATCTTTTCATAATGTTCTTCTTCTGTAATATTTAAATTTTCTAGCTGTGTTAGCTGTGTTAGCTAGATCTGTTATACCCCTTGTTTATTATTGTATTCTAATGTGTAATGAAATTATCTAAAACACTAATAAACTAATGAAACTGATAAATATTATCTTAAATACTTGTTTTGTCAAATCTTACTTGAAATAAGTAAAAATGGATGACAAAATGGACAAGTTAACCACTTAACTTCTTCAAGAAATGATTTATGTACCTTTACAGCTGTTGCTGCAGCAGTTCTAGGACGTTTGGAATTCTGCAGATTCTAGTGTTAAACCCCAGATTGTACTGATTAGGTTGTTTTTTTTCTCTGTTCTTAATCCAAGTTCTTCATACCCCATTATTTTCCAGCTGAAGACTTCAGCATGGTTTTTCTGCTCTTTTGCTCCACTGTGCAAATTCTGCACCAATTTCAGCCTGGACACATCTCAATAGACATAACACACAATTTACCTTAGCTCTCCAGACATCCAGAAGGTATAATTTTACAGGAGGCAGCCTTTACATATTGCATTTATATTACTCTTTTAACTCTCTTCCAGTGATCCAAAATTCACTGACAAGCGGAAAACAGCAATGCTGCTTCTGCTGTTTCTCTGCTTCCATCTCTCTGTTCCTCTTATATTTTTCTTTTCTTTTCACCAGTCTATCTGCTTCTCAGATTTCTCTGATACCTTTAGACTTGTCTTTTTCCAGACCATCAAACTTGTTTTTGTTACTGTGCCATGCTCGTGTACTGCTGATTCCTTCTTGTAAGTGTAAAAGGGAACCAAGTCACTGAGAAATACTAATTTATGTCATTCCTTAGTTTTGCTAGATTCTTTGTTTAATTTATACTACATTTGAAGTAATATCTGTTTGAGTGGATGTGTGTATGTATGTGCCTACAAGTGTACTTACATTTGTGTGTATGTCGTTGTCTCTGTCTGGATGTTAATAATGTCTAGATGTGTATGTATATGTGTGTGTGCATATATAAAAAAATTCCCCATTTTCCCTGTGGGCGGTCTTTTTGTCCTCTAAGCTTAGGTCTGCTACCAATTCAAATTAATTTCATTTTATTTATATAGTGCCAAATCACAACAACAGTTACATCAAGGCACTTTATATTGTAAGGGTAAAGAACTTACAATAATAAAGGAAAACAGAAAACACCCTAACAGTCAGATGACACCCTATTGAGCAAGTGCTTTGGGAACAGTGGGATGGAAAAACTCCCTTTTAACAGGAAGACACCTCCAGCAGAACTGGCTGGGGAGGGGCGGCCATCTCCTGTAACTGATGGGGTGAGCGGATGAAGACAGGACAAAAACATGCTGTGAAAGAGAGCCAGAGATAACTAATAATTAAATGCAGAACAATGTATAAACACATGAGTGAAAATGGTGACTTCACCCTCCACATCTTCTTGAGTGCCTCTCTCAGCCCGTGATACTTCTTGAGCTTCTCATGTTCCTTCTTCCTGATGTTGCTTTCATTTGGTATAGATACATCTATAACTCTATCTGTCTTCTTCTGCTTCTTCCTCCTGTTTCTTGGGTCTCTGCTGCCTGAGGTATTCACTGAGCGTGCGGTCGGTTGTGGCCATCTTCCTGATGTACTCGTGGATGTTCATTGTCTCATCCTGGACTGTGGTGCTGACACTCACTAGTCCCTGACCTTCTTCCTTCCACTTAGCATACAGCCCCTAGAGTGCTGGACTTGGGGTGAAACCCTCCATGCATGGTAAGGAGCTTCCTCGTCTTGATGTCAGTGGCTTCTATCTCCTCCTTTGACCAGCTTATTATCCCGGCAGGGTACCTGATCACGGCCAGGAAGTAGGTGTTGATAGCTTGGATCTTGTTCTTACCATTCAGCTGACTCCTCAGGACTTGCATGACCCTCTACAGGTACTTAGTGGTTGCAGCTTTCCCAGCAGCCTCTTCGTGGTTCCCATTTGCCTGTGGGATTCCCAGGTACTTGTAGCTGTCCTCTATGTATGCAATGTTGCCTTCTGGTAGTTCGATCCCATCAGTTCTGACTACCTTCCATCGCTTTGTTATCATCTGACTACACTTCTCCAGTTCGAACGACATTCTGATGTCATTGCTGTATATCCTGGTGGTGTGGATCAGTGAATCAATGTCTCGTTCACTCTTGACATACAGTTTGATGTCAAATTGCACACTTTACTTTTGCATAGTCCATAGTGTCATCAATATCCATGGCTACATAGGCAGAATGAGCTTTACCAGTTAGAAGTGGGGCTACGTGAAGAGCCCACTCATCTTGAGGCTACTGGCAAGCAATTCTTTCAAAGGTGATTAAATAATGTTCAGTGTCCTCACCTTCATTGTAGGGTTGCATTTTTGGCCCTTTCGAGCCTGAATGTCTCACCAGTGTTGAATGCTGTTCCTCACTGGGTTGATTTACTGGCTTCAAGTCAAGCCTGTTTGGTTCTTTTGTATTGGGAGATCTGGAGTAGGTCCTCTTGAGAAAGCAGATGTAGACGCTTGAACTTCCAGCAACTGAAACTCATGGTTCTCCTGCTGCACCTGGTATTGAAGCTGGGCAAACCGATGCCGGATTTGCCTCCATCTATCCTTCTGGCGCTTGTGCTCCTGCTCCAGTTTAGCATCATGTTCAGCCTGTTGTTGCATCAAAGTTTGCAAAAGTCTGGTCAGTTCAGCCACATTCTCTTGTACAGTATAATGGCCACTTACTGCCCCTTATTGGTCACTGGCATCTTGTAACTCATCTGCTTCACATTCTAGAACAAGCCCCCTCTTTGCTCAGGGAGACATCTTCTCCACTCCCTCTTAATTGGCCTGGAAACCCACCGCTGCCACCAAATGTGAGATAGCTTGACCAAAGTGGCTGAAGAAGGGCAGGAGACAGATGCTGTCCAGTGTAGTGATTTATTTACCATCATTGTGACCAAAATAGTTACAAAAATGTAAAAAACTCAATAACTCCAAAGTTAACTTGGTGTAGATCATTTGGTTAAATGATCACCCAGAAATATTTGTTTGTTGTGAGCCGCTGTACCCGTGTGGGCTATTCCAACCGGAATAGTATGGGGGGGAGTTATGTTCTTCCGGTATTCGGCCATCATGTTTATTGTGTGCTGGAGCACGCATTAAAAGTTTATAGCGGAATAACATTCAGAATGATCATTGGCTCGTCGCACCACACGAGAATGCTACAATTTTGATAGTCCTTCGTCCTTTGTTCAGTGCATTGTTTTGCTTCCTAACTGCCTCATTAGGTTAGATCTGTTTCAGGTATGTTTCCCATCCCCTCTTTCCCCGCTCTGTGTTCTGCCTGCTTGTTTAGATCAGTTTGGTTTTTGCATCACTGAAGTTCAGCAATAAAGCTGCCTTTTCTAGTTTTGTCTATGAGTCTGCATTTTGGGTCCTCCAGTCCTGCCTGCTTTGCACAGTAGGCTACATGACATATGTAAGACTCAGTCCATTCATCAAGCATCTGATTGGCTTCATGTTTCATCATGACAATGATCCCAAACACACTGTCAGTGCAATAAAAGCATACCTGGACATACAACAGAACCATAGCAGTCATGGATTGGCCTCTCCAGAACCTGGACCTCAGTATCATTGAAGCAGTGTTCGATCATGTTGACAAAAGGCAGGTAAGATCCAGAGAGGAGCTTTGAGGAGTCCTTCAAGTAGTCTGGAGAACTGTTTCTTAAGAAAGCTGCCTCAGAGAGTTCAGACTGTGTTGAAGAGCTGCTCGTGTTCCTTGGTCATACACAATATGGATTTCCAAGCTTGTTAGGAGACACACACTCTGGTTTTGCCTTCTATACTACATTTCAATAAGTTGCTGTACCTATTTTCCATTTTCCTGGCACAATATAAAGAGTTTAGTACGGTGCAAGACTTTTGCACAGTGCTGTCCATTTTACTTTATGACATGCTATTTGTAGTAGTTGTAATTTTAGCACATCCTTGTATTTCTGTTGGTGCCTTGCTTTAGGTCTTGGTCCCTCTGTGTTTCCCTGTCTTGCACATCTTATTAGTATTCATGTCTGCATTTGTCTCCTTTGGTTAGTTTATATTTTAGTTGGAAGAATTAGTTTTGTGCTAACTTCTACTTCTTAGCTTTTCCCTCTGTTGTGATTGTCTGATTGTTAAACCTAAACCCGAAACCCCCAGTTTAGGGGTCACTCCCCCAAGTACTCAGATTACCACTGTTGCCTTTACCCTCCAAATCTTCTGAAACTCTCTCACAGACCTTTGAACTTCTTCAGCTGCTCGTGTTCCTGTCACTCAGTATAGCTACATCTCCCTCTGCTCGTCCACCACTATGTCCAGTTGGTTAGCCACCACAGGATCTTAGCTCGGTCATTCTCCACCACTCTAGGGGACGTGACCTCGGGACTCCCAGGCCGTATTGGCACAGATGTTTCTGTATGCTATGAAAGCTATGTGGTTATGATGTTTCATGTATGACCTGCCTGCTAGCATCTTACATCCTGCTGGATTCTAGATTCTGTCAGGGGGAATGTGCTTGATGTGCTTAAAGATTGTTCATGTGCTGCTGTTAGTGCTTCTCTGTGTTTTTAGTCCAGCTCTAAAAATGTCCAAACACACAAACACATGCAAACTTTTTAATGTAACATTTTAGTGATGGTCAAGCAGAAGGCCAACAGTAATTTGAGATGCAATGACCTGAAAGACAACTGTGACCTTTTTCTAATTCAACCTTTATTTCAGGTGTGTCGAAACCTTCCCTTCCACTTCTTCTGCTGTCGAGGACGGGGGCAGCGGAGGAAACACCAACAATAACAAAGTACAGAGTAAACGCAGTTGATGCAATGTTGTTGTTTTTTTTTAAAGAGATGGGGTAGCATCCTCAGAAAAACTGAGTGTTCATAAATATTCTTCCCACATCAGCATGTGTTTGTTTCCTGCTGTACTGATTTGAAAAGAACAGAAGGAGCAATTACAATTTTACTCTTTATTTTAAACCAGTTTTTAGTCTATTGTGAGAAAAACTACAAATTGAAATGAGAAAAAAAGATTCTGTGCCAAACAACAAAACCTCCAACAGCTTCATGCTTCTTTTGAACTTTTCAGAGAAAATCACTTATACCATGAATAACACAACAACTTAAATACAAAACTCCCTTAAATAAGCTTTTAGTGTGAATCTTAATGATTTATTTCTCTAGAAAATGACTTGATATCAGAACATTAGGGCTATTTTCTAACTCTTCCTGTCCGTTCAGTAATCATATTCCTCCTAAGGAAGGTTGCATGTGTTACATAATGACAGCTAAGTTCAAGACTTCATGGCATCACTGGACAAAAAGGCAGACCCTCGTTCACTGTCACGTATCATTTCAAATCTGTGTTTACATCAAACTGAAACCCTCCATGTGATGCGCGTTCAGTCCACCGCCACAAAGACGGATTCTGTGGAGGAGGAAGGGAGGACCGAACTGAAAGAAACCACTTGATGTGCTGAGCCGGACTTTGAATCCCTGACATCCAGAACCATATCAATCACACACAAAGCAGGGAAAGCGCGTCAGGTAGAGGCCAACTGACAGCACAGCCGTACTGAACACCAATATTTGTTAACTGATTGTCCTCAGTCTGTCTGAGAAGAGCCAGCAGAAGCCACGTCAACTTTAAGACAGTCAGCAGTGTCGGCATCGATCAACAGAAAAGACAACAGAGGACAGTCACCTGTAGAGCTATCACAATCAAGGTCCTAAATGCTAGAAGGGTTAGCTTCTGATAAATCTGTGCATCCTCATCAGATTAGTCCCACTTTCTCTTCAGGCTGCAGGGAGACGGCGCGCTTCTGCAGGATCAACTTTAAAACTCAAAGCCAGAAGTGTGTGATGTGCATTGAAAATGCTAGCCGTCCTCACAGCTCGATTTAGTTTCACGTGAGGACGTCCAAACAACAGTGCAGCTTAAAGACTATAAAAGCAGCCGGCTGGCGGACTCTGCCGTTCCCGCAGGCAGACGGCCTTATCGCGGAGCACATTATTACTACGTGAACAACAGTGTGGATGGAGAGCCTGTGTGTGTTTCTAATCCACTCGTTTCCTCATAAAAGTGCCATGTGAAGCATCGTAGCATCGACACAGCAGGGACACGGGAATGTCAGGCGAAATATGGAAGGAACAAAGCTAGAGGAAAACACCAACACACATCCCCCTCACTGTAAACTACACACATGCACCAAACCTCAAACACAAATATTTCTCTCTATTTCCAAGTACATGAAAGAATAAATCATATCTAAGTTCACACAAAGCAACAGCACTCTTTGGAAGATTGTAAAGAAACCACTGATGAGCTGTGACGTGTTTGTGGGTCTGACGTCGCGACACAGCAGGAAGCTGACGTCGGTCAAAGTACAACGTAGGTGTTAGTGGAATTTAAAGGAAGTGGTAACTCAAAGCAGATCAGCTGCACACAGCACCTTTATCAACGAGGTTGTCACATAAACACACTTTCTCTGATTGTCTGTGGGTTACATGTTTCCTTCGTCACATCCATCATCTTTGCTCGTGCCTCGTTTCCCCACGCCCCACCCTTACACATTCCACACCCCTTTTCTCTTCTTTCACCTTGTTTTTGTGTCCCCGGCAGCCCACCCACATTCCCCTGTCACTCCCAGAAGATGTTGGTGATGTCAGAGTCCAGACTGAAGATCCAGATCACCAGTGGGACAGAGATCAGTACGAAGGACCAGGACACGCCCTTAAGTGACTGATGGAGCCTCGTCACCGCAGCACCAACCGACCCCACGTTGGCCCTCGCCCTCTGCTGCTCCTCTTCCTCTTCTAAAGTCTTTGGGAGATGTGGATTTCAACAAAGAAGCGTTAGAAAAGAGATGATTTGTGTTATTGTGAGACAACCTGCTGAGATCACTTGTTCTGACCTGGATGTGGCTTCCTGGCTCGATATAGTTGCGGGCCAGTAACTTGAGGGCCTCATCCATCAAGATGACAGGAAGGGACAGCTTCAAAACCACCACCCATTGAGTCCAGGACAGTGGGCGTATCTGAAATATCACCTAGAGACAGAAGCATCGGTGGTTCAGCTTGACCTGCTCTCCTGCAGTCATAGAAAAGGACTGAATTTCCAGGACTGTCTCTGACATGGTGCTTACCGGCAGAGGGTCCACATATAAAATGAGGAAGTGCAGGGCCATGGACAGACAGATGGCCCCCACCAACCAGGGGTTTGACCACGGGGGCATCTTTAGCAGGGACTGGTTCTCAGAAAGACTGGACAGTCCAAAAAAAGCAAATTATTTCCTCTGCCATCGTCACCTCTCACCTGAGTGTCTTTTCTTACCTGTTCAAGGCGTTGCACATCTCTATGGTGACCAGCACAGACAGAGCCATAGTCATAGGATAAGGAGACTCAAAGACCGAACACTGCACACCAGCAAACTCAGCGTGGCCTTCGCTGCACTGCAGATAATGGGACTGTGGTGGAAAAAAGCCATAACAGCATTACTACGCGGCTCACAAGGTGGAGCAGGTCCTCTGCTAATTGACAGGTTGGTGGTGGGATCCCTCCAGTCTGGGTGCCAAATATCCTTGGGCACGATACTGAACCCCAGGCTGCTCTCTGCTGCATTCATTGGCATGTGAATGGACAGAAATGAGGCCTGTTGTACGAAGCAGTCAAAGTGCTATATGAGGACATTTACGCTGTATCACAGTTTCTCTGATGTGATGAAAGACTGTGGTTAAACATTTCAAATCCCCACAGCAGTGAGGTGAGCTTTAAAATGAGTGCTCTGTACGTAGAGTTCATGTGGTAACCTTTGACCTTTGAAGCACCAACAGACAGACTGTCAGTTCAGTTTTATTCATACAGCACCAAATCACAACAACATTATACTGTAAGGCAGACCCAAGGATTATTCATGTGAGACGAACAAAGGCTGGGATTGGAGCTTCTCCATAAAAGTACCAAAAACTGTCTCCTCAGGTTTGTAGTTGTGCTCACTTTAGAAATGAGGTGTTCTTTAATATTTGGAAAGATGTAAGAAGATGCTTACCAGCTGATAGAAGGTAAGTTTCGGTCCATCGTGGGCTGCCATGAACCACCAGGCAGCAGCTCCCACTGTGGCAGCTCCCACGTAACCTGTGGACAAACACAAGTTACTGTGGTGCATTGTCAAAGCATTTAAACACGTAGAATACAGAAATCCCGTGCTGTGCATGTAATTTAGCTTTATCCTGATTCAAACGTGAAAGGTAAGATGCTCCCAATATGGCAGGAGGTGAGCGACTCACATCCGATGATGAGGTAGCGGCAGAACAACCAGCTGGAGATGAGCGGCTCCTTCGGGGAGCGAGGAGGACGAGACATGATGTCCAGGTCTGGAGGGTTGAAGCCCAGAGCGGTTGCTGGGAATCCGTCAGTAACCAGGTTGACCCACAGCAGCTGGACAGGGATCAAAGCTTCAGGCATGCCCAGTGCTGCTGTTAGGAAAATACTGAGGACAGACGGAGAGGAGGGATCAGAGAGGACGCGTCTGGTTTATCAAAAGCACACGTGATAACGCCGCTTCTTCCTACTAACCAGACCACCTCTCCTATGTTGGACGATATCAGGTATCGGATGAACTGCTTCATGTTGTTGTAGATGGCTCTGCCCTCCTCCACGGCAGCTACAATAGTGGAGAAGTTATCGTCAGCTAGGATCATCTCGGAGGCAGACTTGGCCACCGCTGTGCCGCTGCCCATGGCGATGCCGATCTCTGCCTTCTTCAGCGCCGGTGCGTCATTCACCCCATCACCTGTCTAAACCGTTGAGAACCATTAAGTGACAACAGCAGACAGCGGGAGCAGGTCATGAGCACACAGACCCTCCCTCACCATGGCCGTTATGTCGTTCAGGCTCTGCAGGTACTCCACTATCCGACTCTTGTGGGCCGGTTCCACCCGGGCGAAGCAACGGGCCGTCTGGCAGGCCTGACGCTGCAGGTGGGGGGGCAGCTCATCAAACTCCCGCCCCGTTAAGCCCCCGATGACCCCCGCACCCTCCTGCTCTTCCTCCTGCTCTGTGATGATGCCTACTCGCCTGCAGATCGAGAGCGCTGTTCCTTTGTTGTCCCCTGCAGAGGAAGAGCGACGAGTCGTCAGATGCAAGCTTTGTCTCGTTTAGGTCGTTGTTGTGCTGGTTTCCTACACCCAGACTTTACTTGGGTGGGGATTATTAACAGCCACTTTGAATGTCAATAAAACAGGAACGACCCCTGAACCACCCCAAACGCTCTGGCTGCGATGTATTTATCAGCCCGTACAGTGTAGTGCAGATCCCTGTTTACCTCAGCTGTCAAAGGCCAGTTTGAAGCATCTGCGTCTAAACACACTAGAGGAGGCTGTAAAACTTTGCAGAAGGAGTCTGATATATTTTTAGCCATGGGCCTCAGAAGTGTATCACAGCATCGTTACCAGGTCTGGGACACCAACAGACCCTTCTGGGGAAATCAAATCAAATCTCACTCCATCCTCCATCCTTGAGACATTATTTCTTCTCCAGGAATTCACAAATCTTACCGTGATTCCTCAATGGACGAACCTGCCACGAAAGCCTTGTTTCACATTAGCATGTTGTACTGGGGCCACGCAATGAATGGGTGTACCAGCAGTGCTACTGGTTAGATAGGTGCTACTTATGTGGCCAGCTGGAATAAGTCCTCCTATAACAGAGAGACACCAATCTTCTCACTGGACTCGCTGAGAAGGCTGTTTAGTCAAACCCAGGTTACAGCCTTTGTTTCTGGCATAGATTACTCCGTCAACCGTACTGTTCTCAAAGATCTGTCGTCTCCCTGTCTCAGCACCAGGTTGGAAAAGCGAATGTCTTAAGAAACTCAAGATGCTGAATTGGTGTCAGCAGCATTATGGAGATCCTTTCTATAATGTCTTTCAACTTTAACCATGCTGCTGAACACATTCATCTGGACTCACAGCTATTTACTGATTCTTGTAACCCAAGCAGCTGAATGGGGACTCAACACAACAGGCAGAAGACGTACCTTCTTAGGAGGTAGTCCAGTACTGAAGGACTTTCAATCAGACCTCTTTGACATGGACGGAGTCAGTACACCATCAGGCCATCGAGCTTTTGTCAAGAATGCTGGAAAATAGCTCACAGATTGGGCATAGTACTAATAAACTGTTTGTTTCTTCAGTTTTGGTGTGTACTCTGAGCTACAAGCACACGAGTGGGCTGATTGGTCAGATTTGTTTATTTGCAACCAACAAATCTGGAAAATAAAGCTTGATTTAAATAATAAATACATAAATGCATCAAATGTGTCCTTCTAACTATAATAACCACTGCTCTAGACTACCTTGTTGCCACACAGAAATTAGGTCGCATTTGCGACCAAATTGGTCGCACTCTAGAGCCCTGATAACTCTGTTTTATAGCTGGGCTGAGGTTGTCATGCTGTGTTAACTCTAACTGTGATGTGTCAGACAGCAGTGAGGGAACACAGACCTGCCAATAATGCTGTGGGGAACTAGGCGAGATGCCCTTGCCCATGGTTTCCATGTTTAAAAAGACACGGA
>VUQG01003913.1:13694-33085 GCA_015106755.1 Etia nguti
TAAAAAGACACGGAGTGGGCGGAGTCGGTGTCCCGTGACAAACAGCTGACAGAAACTGTGGTTGGTTTCAACATCAAACCGGCATAGGCTCAGTGATTCTGTGTAAGGCCATGGGCCACATCAAGTTCATTTGATGTGTGTCTTCAACAATCAGCATCATCAGTGAGAAAACGGAGGAAAAGACAGAAGCCGACATTTTCTATATGACTGATCCATTGTAACAGTGGAAACCCTTACAGTGGTGCCTGTATTTATATACATTACATATAATCACAGAGAGTAGGAGAGAAGAAGAACTGATATTTAGATGTGTGAGTGAGTACCTGTGATCATGATGACTCGTATTCCAGCCTGCCGACACATTCGGACCGCGTTAAGTACTTCTTTTCTTGGGGGATCTAACATCCCCACACAGCCCACAAAAGTCAGGTCCGACTGGGAAGAACAGACGATAGAAACCTTTATGTGTCTGCTTTCTTCTGCAGTGTGATGCACAAGAAGCAATATTTGAAATCCCTTTCATCGAAGAGTAGATCCGACCACGCGTGTAATCTAACGATAAACAAGGACCAGCTCTCACCTCGTAGTCAGCAAAGGCCGCAGAGTTCTCCAGGTTGAGGCGGTGGATGTCAGGAGGCGTGTCCCTCGTCGCCATGGCAAGACACCGCAGCGTGTCTCGGCCCGTCGCCCACTCCCGTACGACGGACAGGAGCTGCTCTCGAACCACCGGGCTCAAAGGCACGCGAGCAGAGCCGCTGACTCTGACGTAACTGCATCGTTCCAGGACGCTCTCTGGAGCTCCCTGAGTAGAGGGATTAAAGTGCTGAATAATGACTGTTCCTTCATAGCAAGTGGAGAAAACCAAGTGTGTGCACCGACCTTGACAAACATCTTGGCTCCTGTAGCAGATCTGGTGAGTTTATTGGATGAACAGAACACAGACATGGACTTCCTGTCTCTGGAAAACTCTAAAGTCAGCTCTTTCTTCATAAGCTGCTTAATCACCTGAAAACAAACACGAGCACATGTTTAGTAAGACTCTGACGCGCTGTTATCAGCAGAGCGAGCAACATGAAAGCATTTGGTTTTCTCAGCTGCTGACATTTTGTCCATATTTGACATATTTCTTTGCGATGTTAACAACAAACGTTGTCTCTTTTCTTTCAGGTATCTACATTTTTTTCTTTGCTATTTTTGGAGTTCTTCAGTAGACCACCTTCACATTGCATGATTCCATGTTTGCTCACTGGGTAATGATCTATAAGACAGAAGCGAGAGCATGGAGGCCGACCCCACGTCCTGCTTAAAGGGTTTCAAAGTGGGGAAGAGTTTCTGTTCTGTTTCTCTGTCCTCTCAGCCTTCAGCCGTGCACTTACAGAACAGCAGGCGGTGGCTCGCTCAGCAGGGCTCAGTCCTCTCAGGTCAGTCTCAAACACATTCATTTTCTCCACCAGACAGCAGAGGGCAGTCTCTGTTGCCTCCCCGACCTTCTCATACGCACCCTTTGCCTGGATTACACACACATGAGAGAGGATGCTGTTTCTGCCTTGTTTACTGTCCAGTTTAGAGCAACACGTGTGAAAACAAGTCTGATTCCAGTCTCACATGGGCCAGAACCATATACGGTCATCTGTGACGGTCTGTTTGCATTTCTTACCTCATTGTAGTCGAGCGATGAGTCATTACACAGCGCACAGATGGTGGCCATCTCCACCAAGCCTTCATACCGACTGCACTTCACAGCTGAGCCATCCTTGTAACTGGAACAATGAGGAACAAAGACAGGAAGAGACAACAAATGTTTTTAAACTACAGCAAAAAGAAGAGATCAATTATTTCAAAGTGTGAGCTTTTATACTCCATGAATCGTCACAGGTGGAGGGTTAAGTAGTAAAGGTTAAAGACACTCACACTTCCCCTTCAGGGGCATAAGTAGATCCAGTCACTGTGAACTCGCTCAGGCTGCAGCGCTCCCCTGACACACTGTCTACTACAAACATCTACACACATGCAGGCACACACAGACACACATTACAGGAGCTCATTAGTCCAGGTTAGAAAATGTTATTTGACCTCATCTGTGACAAATGCACCACTTTTTTCTTCCTGGTATTAACATCTGCCGCACGTGTCGAGGCCTCACTGTGCTACAGTAGCAGATGCCTGTTTTCCCCACTGATTTGATGGACGTCATATCATGTTATACCAAAACTAGGAAAAGTCAGCTGTGGTCAGCTAATAAAGCCTGCTGCAAATAAAGAGTGAAAGCATTAAAAAGCAGAGGTCAATAAGGCCACAGCACATGTGTTCTGAAGAACAGCTATGCTGACAGGGAAGAGACGCCTTCTGGGTCTCACGTCAGCTAATTCCAGTCACTCAACTGGACTGCTCAACCATTTTTGTGGTGCTGCTCCCTCACATATCACATGCATGAGACTGAAGTGCAGGCTGATGCTCAAACAAGACTCCAACCAACCCAACAGGGAAACAACCAGAGAAGTCCAGGCAGCAGCAGGACTGTGGCCGACGAGGCCAGCGGTTTGCATCCAGGAGCAACATGAGGACAGTGTTCAGAGACAAATTAGTCTGAGACACATTCATCGAGTGTTAGTGCACAAAATTATAAGCTGTTAATTTGTAAAAAGTAACAATGTACGAGCTAAAGCAGGCAGAGCCATACAACAGTTTAGGTACTGGCCCCTCTCACATCTTACCCTGCAGACTGACATCTGGTTAGTAGTTAGTGTTCCTGTTTTGTCGGAGCAGATCACAGAAGTGCAACCCAGCGTCTCCACTGACGGCAAGCTGCGGACTATGGCATTCTTCCGGGCCATTCTCCTGGTTCCCAGTGCAAGGCAGGTGGTAATGACTGCTGGAAGGCCTGGAAGGGAACGAAACAAGCAGAGGAAAGAACTCTTTCCACCTTCGCACCCTAGCAAGACATTTACAGTTTCATGTCTAAGACCACTGATCTGATGCTGTGTGCCTGGGTCTCCAAGGAACGCTTAAACAGAGATGGCTGGTCAGTTTCTCAGCACAGATCTGGCCATCCAAGCAATTTAAATCCCCCAAAATAAGATCTGACAGACATCAGTGTGTGATGATTAACTGCAATGTAACAGGCCTGACCTTCTGGTATGGCAGCTACAGCCAGGGCCACAGCAATCTTGAAATAATACACAGCACCTCTCAGCCAGCTGCCTCCATGGACTGGGTCATTAAAGTGTCCCACATTGATGGCCCACACAGCCACACAGATCACACTGATGACCTGCAGGTTACACCAAAACAGAGTTATTTGGACTCCTGTTGTTACTTAAGGACTAAACATCACACAGAAGGACAGCTGGATTCTCGCCTTGGACAGCTGCTCTCCAAACTGGTCCAGTTTTTGTTGTAGTGGGGTCCTCTCGGGATCAGTGGAGGCCATCTCATCGCGGATTTTCCCAATCTCTGTCTGCACCCCTGTTGCCACTACAACTCCGATGGCTCGGCCAGCTGCAATATTGGTACCCTGAGCAAAAGTTCAGTTTGTCAGTCGTTTTCATTCCAACAAGCAGAATGTAAAATCTGACTGTACACAGCAGTACACAGATAACCAGCCCAGCAGAGCTACCTCACACTCATGGTGCTGAATAAAACATCAATGGCTGCTGTTCTTTGACCACAGACCACCTGGTGACTCAGCAGCCTTTGAGGTGTGACCCACACAAACACACACACACACACACACACACACAGAGCTTACCCAGCCTCATCTGAGTCCAACACACACTGCTTGAAATGTGTGCATGCTACAGGCTCTTTTGATTTAAAGCACCAATTAATGTCATTTTTATCTTCTTAGTTCGGAAATAAATAAAACAGTAAAACAAAGAAACAGGTGGATGTTAGACGTTTACTGCTCAGTGTCCTTGTTCTCTGCAAAAAGAGTCGGTTCTTTCATTTTTTATCCATCCAGTTTGGCTGTGGGTTTTCAGAAAGCCTCCAGCTTTGTGATGTATTAAACATGTTGCCAGAGAACAGCATCTGTGCTAGGTGATGCACACCGTGCTGGAGCGTGGTGTGCAGGCATGGTTACGCCTAGCACACTTTGGCCTGGCTGAAGTCGTTTTAGGCTCTATACACCTGTTATGATTGCTAGCCATCACCACGTATGTGCCTTGACACCATAAAATTGAAGCAACTACCAATAGGATCATGCTGGCTGACATATAAGACGGTAGTAAACAAATTAGAAGGTTACCAACACCAGCAAGTCTTATCTAAAAAGCAAAGTCCACAGAGTAAATCACTTCATATGAATGCTTCCTCAATGACAGCTGCCTCCATATAATTAATGGGTTAACTAACAAATCTATGAGACATAAAAACTGCCCCACTTTATACCATGTTGGTCAAAACTGGAGGGGACTAGTTTTATGAGTGGATTAATCCATGTTTGGCACTGAAGTGGGTATTTGTGGTAGTGTAGCTATCAGAACAGTATGTGGGAGATGGAGACAAAGGAATATGTATCATAGTCCAACAACATTAATATTGCCAACATTATCCCTTAAATGATGGTTCCACAGTTGGTGGTCGGGTGCGCTGCATATCTTCTATGTTGACTATATATGAATTATAAAACATGTCAAAGTGAATTTATAAAAACCAAATGGACAAAGGTGGGTGTGGCCTATGAGAGACTCACAGAGAACAGCATATTCTTCTTGTCCTGGTTGACAGCTCTGGGATCTGGTACAGGGTCGGTGTGTTTGAGCACTGAGACAGACTCCCCGGTCAGAATGGACTGGTCCACCCTGAGTGTGGTGGAACGGATGGATGTTAGCCTGATGTCAGCCGGCACCTTATCTCCAACTGGAGATAAAACAAAGCAGGTACAGAGTACAGGAAACATACGGTTATTCAGCTTACTCATACAGTACACCGAGTAGCTCAACAGCGTAGTGGTTAACACACAACAGATCCCCAGTTCAAGACTGGCCATGCAAACCATGCCAAATATACTTCTACTGCCAGTCCCAGGCCGGGATAATGAGAGAGAGCATCTAGTGTAAGAACATGTGGTGACCCCATGAGAAATACATGAGAGGCAAACAAACTCTGCTCAGTTCACCTGCAGATCCACCCTCCACCAGCTCCTGGTTCAAAGAGTTCCTCACCCACCGGCCTGTGACTGTCCACCAACCCACCCAATGTCATCGTCATCATCTTTATTTATAAAGCACGTTAAAACAACCACAGCTGACGCTAAGTGCTGTACATAATAATAAATAATAAAATGACATAAGATATAAGTAAAAGCCAAATAAAAAATAAGTAATTAATTAGTTAATAACTAAGTCTCACTGAGGCCAAAAGCCAAAGAATAAAAATAGGCTTTAAGACGTGTTTTAAAAGTGGACAGTGACGGGACAAGCCATGACAAAGTTGGCCCTGTCCCCTCCGAGCTTCCTCCTGGGTCTCGGTACTTCCAGGTGCAGCTGATCAGCTGACCTAAGAGACCGACAGGATGTGTAGGGATGAAGAAGTCAAGTATGCTGATGACACCACTGTGGTTGGGCTCATCTCTGATGGAGATGAGACAGCGTACAGGGCGGAGGAAGAGAATTTGTCCCACTGGTGCTCAGGAAATAACCTGAAGCTGAACGTCCGTAAAACAAAAGAACTCATGATGGACTTCAGGAGACACACTCAGGTCCACTCCCCTCTTGATTACAAATGGAGAGTGGATGGAACCTGTCTCCACCTTCAGGTTTCTGAGCACCCACATCTCTGCTGATCTCACCTGGACCTACAACACCATCGCCCTGGTAAAGAAGGCCCAGCACTGGCTGCACCTCCCCCGTGTCCTGAGGAAGAAGAACCTGGACCAGGAGCTGCTGCTGGCCTTCTACGGCTCCTCAGTGGAAGGAACAGGAAGGCTCCACAGAGGGTAATCAGCACCGCCCAAAAAGTCACTGGCTGCCCTCTGCCACCCCTGGAGGCCATCGCCAGATCCTCCTGTCTCAGGTAAACCAGGGCCATCACAGGTGAGCCCTCCCACCCCGCACCAGCGCCTCAGGTCAGTCAGGCCCCACACCTCCAGACTCACTAACAGCTTCTTCCCCTGGGCCATTCAGACTGTTAACAAACACTATCCTCCCACAGCCCGCCCTGCCCACCACCTCACCAATCTGAGCCCTGGTCTGAGTAACCCTCATCACTCAGGACACTCACACACGGACTCAGACCAAGTCTCTGCACTGCTTCCAAGCACTTTGTTCTCCATTGTGTGCCTTTCTCTTTTTTTGTATATATTTCTTCTGTCTGTTATTTACTCCTGCACAGTTGGTGTGGAGCACCCATAATTTTATTGTACATGTACAATGACAATAAAGATGGTCGCTTTGCTCGCTCCCATAACATCATCTCACAGTCACTTCCATTTATACCCGCTATTAAGGCGCAGGAAGCCGCTGCAGTATTCACCTGATTGATAGGTGGTGCCACTCAGACAATATTCCCACGTGGGTGCTGATATAGGAGGGGAAGAAGACAAAGCCAGAAGCAGAGACTTTGTGGAAAAAAACAACTTTGCAACAAAACACTCCACAAAGTCTCACGTTTTCAAACATCTGTGTATCTGCATTTCCCTGAGCTTCTCCACTGGATACACACCGGGTACACCCATGACAGACGGCACACGGCAAGCATAAAAACACCCCTAATACAGAGAAACCAACAATGAGATGACCCCCTATGAGCAAGAACTTGGCAACACTGGGAAGGAAAAACTCCCTTTTAACAGGAAGACACCTCTAGCAGAATCAGGATTGGGGCGGAGCAGCCATCCTCGGTGACTGGTTGAGGGTGAGCGGAGGAAGACAGGACAGAGACACGCTGTGGAAGAGAGCTGATGGTGATGGACAGGCTGCTTTATACACACAATAGATATTTGTATCATCTTTAAATGTATCATTAATAATATTAATAATCAGGAGACATATCACAGGAGCTGTCACAAGCAAATAAAGATGAAAAGCACTTCGACCACCTCGCCCTGTTCAGCTAGGACGGTTGTAAAACAAATGTCAAAGTTCATTTCCACCTCTGTATTTTTATTCTGGTAAACCATTGGAGTAACTTTGCATGATTCACGGTCGGGCAGCTTGCCTGGGGTGTACCCTGCTTCCTGCCCTGTCACAGCTGGGGTAGGCTCCAGGCTTTTTTAAACATGCAGCATTTCCTCAAACAGCTGCTGTAGAAACACTAACTGGATCAAACAGAGTGGAATTTCAGGGTAAATGTAAATGTGGGCTATGGTAAACTGCATTTCTGGAATTCAAAAAAAGCCAAAACCGGGCTTGCGTGTAACAGAAGATGAAATCAGGGACCAGTGCTCTTAGCTTTTTTGTGTATCTTTGTCAAACAAATGTTTGAATTTTTCCCCCCGATGTTCCAAAAGGAAGTCATGAGACAACAAAATACGTCTGCATCACACAGCTGAAGTACTGCACGAAGAAGATTAGCATTCCTTCTGCTGGAAGAGCTCAGCTGCTCAAAGCTGTTCCCACATTTATATATGAAGGAGTGAGCAGAGAGAGACTGAGACCCCTGGGTCTGTCATTGTTTCATTAAGGAGGGCTGATCCACTTAAATATAACTCAGGCAGTTTCCTGAATGGGTGTATTCAGCGCAGACATTACTAAACAAAAACTTGTATTTACTGAATATTTGTTGATTAGATTTCATGATGAACTTTGACTAAGTGTTGATTCATCTAATATCAGTCATTATGTACGAAGATGAGTCGACAGCAGCGTCACATGGTTCAGTAAGAAGAACAAAAGAAAAGAAACCACACAAATCCCACAGCACAGCTTGGTCCTTTCCAGTAAACTGAGTTCCCATGCTCTGGAAGACAAATATGTTTACTACAGTCAAAAAGGCACTAGATCACCCCCCCACCCCACCCACCCACTCAGCACACACACACACACACACACACACACACAGCCCTGTTTCTTCTCTCTGAGCAGCCTGAAATATCAGTGGGTATCTGGAGGATTCAACAGTTTTTTTACTGGGTCAAACTACAGTTCTGTGTATGTGTGCAACCCGGTATCATGGTAACCGTGTAACAGACACGCCGTTCCACTGTGTCCATTTCACGCTTTCCCTTTGCATGCACCAGTTGCAGCACCAGCGGGGGGAGATAATACATTTAAAGCCAACATGCTGACTAAAGAACACGGTTTAGAGATGTCGTTGTGTTTGAGCAGAGAACAACAGTCTGAATGTGTCATCAAACCATGGCCTTTGCTGTTTTCTGTGTTACATTATTTTACCAATCTATTCCAAAAGCCTTTTGTCTTTGACGTTCATTCCAATCACATATTTTCCATGAAGGGTTTCCATGACGATAGCAACTAAAGGACAGGGCAGAGGTGGCAGGCATGCCTTTGGAGATGTTTGCCAGAACGTTTAAATAAAGATCCTGCAATGTTATTTCAACAATGTCCAAACAATCATGCAATGGAAATGCACTGAGCTTAAACACAGAAGTCCTTCCATCCTCGCTGCAGTGCTGCACACAGCTGGACAGCACTGCACTGCAAACAACTCAGGTCTTGTAGTTTCACGTTTACACAGACTGGGCCACTTTAGCTTTTAAAAATATTAAACCTAAGACAAACATAAGGAAATGTGTGTCTGAAGGAAACCACTTTATAAAATGTGTGTAAGCCTGCCAACAGGGCACATCCACCTTCAGCCTTCATTCTTTTATGATGCTTTCATCTCCCCAGTCCTAAAGTTTTGGGGCTGCAGTATGATGCATGGTAGCCAGTGCTCTTTAACATGTCTTTATAGGCTCAGATACACGACAGCGTGGCATGATGGACCGACTCGTGAAGGTGAGCAGAAAGGTCTCAGGTGCTATTTAATGGCAGCTAACAACATTAGGGAAGTGCTGAACATAACGTTTGACCTTCCCACACAGGAACAGAGGAGTGGTCATGTGCACTGCCTCCTGCAGGCAGACGTACCCCAGGATAAATGAACCACAGAACAACCTTTGATGGTCCCCGAGGCTCAGGCCCAGAGTTAAGAGTCTTTGTGAATTCCTGAGTCCTTTTTCTTTTTGACCATGTCTCTTATTGGTTGTCTTTGCTTTAGTAAATACTTGGTTTACTGGTTGTAGGGTTGTTTTAGTTTCGTTCCCTGTGTTTAGAGGAGTCTCTTCTTTATGGTTTCCTTATTAAGTTTTTTATTATTCTTTATGGTGAGTTTGGAGTTCGTGTGGTCTCTTGTGTTGTCTGAATCCACTTTGCTGTTCCTCAGGGGTTTTGGGGTTTTAGACTTTTCTATTTTCTGTATTATGAGCATTAAAGCTTGCTTTGACTTATGTCTGTCTCCTGCATCCTGTATTTGGGTCATTTAAAATGAATTTACCATCCACACAGCAGAACCTGACAGAACCTTGACTGATGTATCTTTGAATCGAATTATTTCATTTACCTGCCACCTCCACAATATCTCCAGGAACAATGTCTCGGGCTCTGACCCTCTGGACGCTCTTCTTGTCCTGTCGGTACACTTTGCCCATCTCTGGCTCATACTCCTTCAGAGCTTCAATGGCGTTCTCTGCATTACGCTCCTGCAGGACACAGTGGCACAAAATGTATGTTGGTATAACGCACTATAGCTAGGTATATTACTAAGCTCTCACCACGTTTCTGCATCAAAGCCAAGCACACTGGATAGTTCTGAAGCATTTAATGCTGAGTATGTGGGCATCAAACATGACAGGAGATGACACACAGAGAGGCCAAATCCAGGAAACAGAAACCCAAAACGTGATTAGGGCTTTGGTACTCTGTTGGTCTGTCATTTCCTGTTGACCTACAAATACTACAAATACAACAGAAAATGAAACCATTCAAAGTAAGTCCCAGGTATCAGTGACGGGAACCACTAACTTTTTATGAAATGATTAATCAACAAACTTTTAATTGTGCTAACAAATTCCTGAAACAGAGCTCAGATCAGATGTCTCTGTTACAAACGCACATACAGATGTAATACATGGAAAATGGTTTAAATAGGACAGACTGGACTCTGAAGTCTGGCTAAGATTCACTAAAGTGTATTATGTAGTATTTTACACTAACATGTCCATGAACAGGAAGAAAGTAATCCAACCTGTACAAGCAGATACTGCATACTGCTTTGGCATTGCCATTATCATGGTGTCTTAAATAAAAATGAATTATTAATTCGACCCATTAATTGATGCCAAAAATCCAAATTCAGTTCAATTAATTATCAAATAAAACTCCCCAGTTTGAGACTTTGGGGAGCCGTAAAGCTTGCCTCACTGGGTCACTAACTACTGTACTCCTGCTGCTGGTCCCAATCCTGGATAAGTGGGGACAGTTACATCAGGAAGAGCATGTGGTGTAAAATCTGTGCCAAAGCAAACATGCAGATCCATCTGCTGTGGCCACCACTCGGGGAATAGAGGAGCGGCTGAAAGCAAAGGCACCTTAACTATCGACTCGTGGACAGCAACAGTGTTACTGCTTTGTAACAAGTAACATGTTCGCTTTATAGTTTTTCAAATAAGCAATAATCCATTACAGATGACGTGTTAGCGAGTGCACCAGCTCCTGTTCAGATCAGATCACGAGATAGCACAGAGCGTGGCTTTTACAGTTTGGAAAAAGCCATCACTCTAAGTGACATGAACACGTTTGTAGCTGGTTATGTGGTGGAGTAAATGAGGTCAGTGCGCAGCAGGCTACACGTCGTTTATTTTTGGAAAGATTCGAATGAGTCGCTTTTCTCAGTCTCAACATACAATCACTTTTTAATGGAAGTAATCTTAATTGTAAGAAGTAACATAGTAACGCCACCCAGAACTGGTGAGGAAGGAGGTGGAGGTGGTTTCCTGGTGTTAAAGTGTGCGACTCCAGCCCAGAAGAAATGAGTGGACTGTAACAACCCCATCAGCTGCCACTCCACCTACAGACTACAGCTGGCAGCAGTCTGTTATATGATACCAACATTTGATTCAGAGGATATAACGTGATATTGTTGTCAATATGACCTTATACTGATGAGACAATCCATAACACCTGTGCATACACACACACGGGGTTTACCTGCCATACACCCACGATAGCATTTGCAATGAGGATGAGGAGTATGACGAAAGGTTCGACAAAGGCTGTGATCGTCCCTTCACCTTCTTCAAACCATGCCAGGGTCTGGTGGACAGATGAATCACAGAGATAGGTGAGGGCCTATACCACACTTCATTTATACTCTGCGTGTATAATAGATTATATGAATGACGGAAAGCAAAATTGTGACTCAAAAACCAAAGAAAACTTCAGACCAAAGCCAATGTGCCTTTACATCGTTGTGTATACGAGCATTATTAACCTGATATATGGTGTATTATTCACACAAACAAATGAACACACTAGCTGGAGAACTGATTATGATTAACTCTGTGGTTTCGATTCCTTACAAATGAGATACATGCAGCCAGCAGCAAGATTCGAACCAGGAGATCCTCAAACTGCTCCAACACCAGCTCCCAGAGTGACTTCCCTGCATGGACCAATACAGAGAAGGAAGAGGCAGACTGAGATTTAGAGGCACCGACAGAGTGAAAAATCTGGTGTCAGAAAGAAAAAACAAAAAATACTGCACAGAGAAAAGCAGAAGTAGATAACTCACCCTCTTCAGCTGGTAGCTCTGGAAGTAAACAAGCAAAGAAAGAGGTCGATTATTTGCAAAGGGAATAAGAAAGACAACAAAATGAATCAAATGGGTCATTTGTTGTACACAATCAAAAGACCCAAAGGACCACAGCTAGAATTCATGACATTCAGCCAAGTCACCAAAAACCAAGTGAGTAGATAGGAATAAATCAAGAGATGCCTCTGTGAATGGAGATACGCTTATAATGAAAACCAACGTGTGCACTCAACATGAAGCCGGATCAGACTTTGAAAGAAAACATCTGAAACATGATTATTTGACAGATGAAACCTTGATTAATGAATGATGGGAAGAGAAAAGTAGAGAAAAGGAAACTAAGAGCTTACTGATGATGTGACTGCTGCTCATGTATAGAGTATACAGAGCTATAGTGTTAGGTAAAAAAACCAAGGACAGTGTTTCACAGTTCAAATGGAGAATGACCAAAACATCAAGAAAACAAGCAAGATACACATCCATGTTACTTCAGTGCTTGACGGTGCGTGTACCTGACATTTGGAAGGGTATTTTTGCAAACATTCACTTACATGGCAAAGCTAAGAGAGTTTCAATTACTTACCTGTGCTAGAGAGGCTAGCTGCCTGCACTAACAGAACTCTCACGCTGTCTGATGATCAAATGTACGACACTGGGACCTGAGCGGACCCGAGCGAACTGTAAGTATCCCTGCTTTACCCCTCTCAAGTGCATAATCCTAGGTATGGTGGCAGGACAAACACCTCTCACTGACTTTCATTTGTACTGAGTGTACTGACTGCTGTTTACCTCTGCTGTCAATATGCCAGGTGTCCACACAATCATTACTCTGAAGGAGGCTGTAAATCTTTTTAAAGGAGTCAGATGCAAGTCAATGACAAGGATCCTGAGCTGAGTTGGTGAGGATATCCTAACCTCTCCATTCGGAAAATGCTGCCATTTTTGGTGCCATCAGCCAGCATTAGTGAAACTTTCTTTGAAGTGGAACTGTTGGACACTCTCATGCGATGTAACAATGTAATCAAACTGTTTTTGTGACTTTTAGGATACTGAACCCTAACATTAACTGCTAGCTTATAATCAGATGGTGTTGCTTGATCATTTCCGAGCCTTTGGGTCACTTGACTCTCTCTGCTTTAGATTTTCACTTCCTCTTCCTGTTACAACAGACAGTTGTGTTTTTGTGTAGCCAATTTAATTAAACACTTATATGTAACATCTTATTTCACAGTGCAATCTTCACGTACTTCCAGCACCAAACTACTAAAGCACACTCTCTGTTAAATCACCAGCTAATTATATTCACAGTATTCATTCTTTGGTGATTCCCTAGCTTAGCTGAGCTCGTAGCCAACTTGAATTGTAATGAACAATTAAATCAGGGGTCTGAGAGCAAAGTGCTCTAATGGGGTGATACAGTACTATGAGGTTTTTAAGCTACGATGGGGCCTCATTATTCAAGACCTTGTATGTGAGGAGCAGAATTTTAAATTTGATTCTGGATTTAACAGGGAGCCAATGAAGGGAAGCCAGAAATGTGCTCTCTCTTTCTACTTCAGTTTGATCTGAATTAAGAAGCAGAAAGTTAGCGGCCATCCAGGTCTTTATGTCTTTAAGACATTCCTGCAGTTTAACTAATTGGTGTGTGTTATCTGGCTTCATGGACAGATAGAGTTGGGTGTCATCTGCATAGCAGTGAAAATGTATACTATGTCTTCTAATGATACTGCCTAGGGGAAGCATGTATAATGTAAACAGCATTGGTAAAATGCCTTGAGGCAGCAGATGTTGTGATTTGGCGTGACTTATAAGGCATACTATGGATGTGGCTCGTCACGATGATTTGCCAGAACAACGTCTATCTTGGCCACTGTATTGAAGATGACTTGGCAACATGATTGCTTCCAAACCAGCACCTGCTCCTATGTATTTTTAATGTATTATTTCTAAGTTTATCAGAACACATTAAGTTGTTGGAAACGGTAAGTACACAATAACTGATGTATATCTATGAGCACAACGGTTTTTTAAAAATATTATCTACTGTACCTGTAAGATCACAAAGTCTGACATGTAACAGAAACCATATGGCTCTCTGAGGTCTATATGGTACCAGCAAACTATGAAACACCAAACAAAGGGCCACTAATGATTTCCATATTTACCATTGGGTCCCCATCTCTCTCTGTTCTTCTTCAGCTGCTCACAGCTCAGACCTGTAGATTCATTTACACCACAGAACCCCAAAACCTCCTCCACCGTCTTAGTATGAGCATTATCCATCACTGTGGTGAGAGAAGAACAGGTAATGTCAGTGATAAGAGTATTTAGTCAAACATTTACCACCAATAGTCTACTTGTACATCGTTCTGTAAAGAAAGTATTTACCTCCTTTCTCATTTTTTTGCATATTTGTCACACTTGTTACAGATCATCAAACATATTTTGCTGTTATAATGTGCAAGTACAAAACACAGTTTTTTAGATTAGGATTTCTTTTATTAAAGGACAAACTCTATCCAAACCTACCTGCCCTGTGTGAAAAAGTAATTGCCCCTTAAAGCTAATAACTTGTTGTGCCACCCTTGGCAGCAGGAACTGGAATCGAGCATTTGTAATAAATATCAATGAGTTTTTCACTTCACTGTGGAGGAACTGTGCCTCAAACTGGACGCATGAACCAGCATGAACACCCTGTTTAAGGTCATGCCAAAGCATTGCAACTGAATTCAAGTCCAGAGCTTGACTAGCCCACTGTAAGCCAATCAGAGGTGGACTTGCTGTTGCTGCATAGCCCAAGTGTGTTTGGGCTTCATGGCACAAACTGGTGGATGCACATTCTCCCTCAGGATTTTCTGGTCATGGTCAGAAGTCAGCCAGGTCCTGAAGTAGCAAAGTAGCCCCTGACCGTCACACTGGCACCACCATGTTTGACTGTTGCTATGATGATCTTTTTATGAAATGCTGTGTTAGCTTCACTAACGCAAGCCTTCCAAAAAGTTCATCTTTTGTCTCATCAGTCCTCAGAACATTTTCCCAAATGTCTTGGGAATCATGGCAAATGTGAGATAAGCCTTTGTGTCCATTTTGGTCAGCAGTGGTTTTGTCACTGTAGATCTCCCGTGGATGCAACTTTTGCTCAGTCTCCTTATTGATGAATCATGAACTTCAACTGGGGCAAGTGAGGAAGCAGTATTTTACATGTTGTTCTTTTGTGAGCTTCTGGTTGAGTCGTTGATGTGCTATTAGAGTAACTTTGATAGGCCAGGCGCTCCTTGGAAGATTCACCACTGTTCCAGGTTTTCTTTATTTGTGGATAATAATTGTGGTTCGCCGGAACCCCAAAGCACAGAAATGGCTTTGTAACCCTGTCCAGACTGGTAGATATCGATGACTGAGTCAAGAACTAATTTTCATCTGTTCTTGACTCACTTGCACTATAGATGAAAAAGACTTAGCATTTTTAGTGTTTAAATTAAACCAGTAATATTATACAATTATAAATAAAGTTAATAGTTCGCCATCATTCATTTGCTTCACGATTTAGGTTCTAAAATGACAAATTTCTAAAAATGAAGGGATTGCCCATTATGTCCACTGTAGTCAGAGACCAGGGAAGAAAGCCTTACCGTATTTTCCACATTTGAAAGAAACTTGCTGGTTCAAAGTGTTTCTCGGCACTGCAATAAAAACTGTTCCAGCATCAGATGGCTGGGGAATCAGATGTACTGTACAGCCAAGCAACCAGGCTAACTGGAACCCGCAGAGACAGACGAGCCCATGAGACGGGAATTACGGTCATGGGATGCAAGCTGGCACTAAAAAAAACTTATCACACTGGATGCTGTTTTATTTCTGATGTATGAGTCTGGTCTTCTCAGAAACCCTGTGTGGATTTGGGCTTCCAAACTCCATTAACAAGTGTGACAATTTAACGCTGAATTAGATGAAGATTTGAGGCCTTTTAAACACAGGTAGGGCCAGACCATCTGATGCACCAAGGTTTTCAGTCATTTAAAGGATGCCTGTTGTTCCCATCGTCTCTGTCCACTCACCATCACCATGCTGTGCGCTGCCTGTGATAATCAGAAAACTTTGAAGTGCAACATGGTAAAGCACATATGCGCAGCCTTTCACAAAGACTTTATTCTCAGGATATTGTTAGTCGTAGACGCTCCAGGCCAGGCTGTATGAAACAGGCCCGTGTTAGATCATTAATTGTCTTCTGCTGCTCTGTAATCACCTACTATCCGTCTGAAAATAATAAATATAGTCCAATAATATTCCACACAGATTTCTACTACCAAACACTATAATAAAGACACTTCTGTCCGTGTGGTCAATGTTAACATTTACATTTGGACCATTAGCATTCAATATTTGGCCGTTTTTCCGATGAGCCTCGCCTACATGCTGGGTTATATTGGAGATGTAGCACTGATTTGTAATAGCAGCACAGTTAACTGCTTATAACGCAAATATAGTGTGAAATGACTTGTGAACAATCACTGCACACTGAAATCTGTCGAGCTATAGAACAGCAGTTAGCCAGGGAGCGACAGAGTCGCCGCTAGCACGCTCGGCAGCTAGCGTCCGTTTGGACGGATAATCCCGCGGAGATGAACAGGTTGCTTACCAGAGCCGTCCGTGTGTCCGCTGCCCCGGGAGTATCACAGCACCATGCCTTCTGGCTTTACCTCCTCACGGCAATCAAACGAAGGTGGCAGGAATTAATTTTGAAAATAGCCTGTTTCTTTTCTCTTATCACAACAGTCTACAGAGTTACGTGACAGCCGCTCATGAGTGAAAAATCATCGTCAACTGATTTCCACTGCAACAGCATCCAGTCGTTTCCGAGCGGCTAAAGGTTGTATGTAAAACAAGCAAACCAATGAACCGAGGCTTTTCAAAGGCTAATGTTTCTCTAAATATGATTCAGGGTTAGTTTACCTATGCAGTACAGTAGTTATCCGTTCTCCTGTGTACTGGAGGAGAGCGGCTCCAACAGCCAAACGGGCTACAGCATCCACTGTTATCGAGCTAGCCGCTCACTCACTGACTACATCTTCCGGTAAAACCTTTCAAAGTAAAGACCTCTCCTAAAGAAATGACAGTCTGTGATAAAACATAAATGTATATTTTACAAGCTAATGTTTAAATTACACTTTAAACGCTTCCTAAGTTATGCACAAACGATATCAACACATTTTAAGCTATTTAGTAAATCAAATTTCTCAAAGATCTGGATGTACGGGCTGAAGCTAATCAGCTTCATGAGGTCGATTATTGTTCCGCCCACCGATAGATTTACAGCCTGAATGCCCCGCCTCTGATGGCAGCCCGGAGCCCCTCCACCAATCAGCAAGTCGTGCGACTGCTGTCGCTCAGCTCTTCGAGTGACAGCCAATTAGCACCAAATGGGTGAATAAACAACAAACCAATCAGGCGGCACGAAAGGCGGGCTAACAGAGTGCATGCAGAGCGCCGATGCTCCATTAGCCCTACTCATCTCTTATCTTCTTCAGAGCAGGCATTAAAAATCCAGCAGTTATAAAAAGACTGAAGCAAACAGGTGTCAGATTGCAGAGCACATGGAAGAAGCTGGGGGAATTCATTTTACAACTGTTTGTCCTTCATGTCTCCTTCACTATTTATTTCAACAAAGAGGGTTCCCTTCATTAAACTTGCATGAGACAAGAATAAGTCAGTGTTTAGGTACAATGTGTTTATTAAAAATATTACAAGCTAGTAAAACACACAAACACAACGGCAGGGTTTTGTCGCTGGAACATGGTTGCTGTTGTACAGGTTCGTTTCTTCCTCTTTTCTTTTTCATATAAAACGCTGATGTATAAATGACCCTGGTTTTAACTGCAGTTTGTTTGTGTCCTCCTCAGAGAGGATATCCACTCCACAAGCTGAAAGACAGAGAACACAATCATTACTCAGCCAGTAAGCAAAAACAATCAAAGTACACTTAACAGTTGTCCAAGAGTTCCATCCATCTGGCAAATCTCAGTGATTTATTTTGCTTTGTAAGAAATTCTGACCTTATTCATGTTTAACTTGTTTTATGTAACATCTTCAAAATAAAGCTTTTTTATTCAAATCCATTAATATTATGTTATGAAAAATGCTGGCAGCTGCCAGTGCTACCCTCCAGCCTCCTAGCAGATACATCTATGGTATAAATGTGAAAATCCTAGGTGATTCTCAAAAAACTGCTGAAACGAACTTTGAAGATCGGGGAGATTCAAACTCATCCAAGATTTTTAGTAGATACACGTGTATCTACTAAACCTACGCCGCCTCGTTCTTGAGTTATTGTATTCATGAACAGGTTTTTACGGCTGAGGGGTAACAAAAAAATGGACTCTTTAAAGAAAAAAAAAAACCCTTCTCTACATCTCCTTAGAGACAAAAAGGGAGCCTTTTTAACAAAAGAAGCAATGTGACCTTTTATTTGCACACTATGTTTGTGTCTATTAGGAGGTGTTGTGTTTGTGTATGCTGTAGCGTGATTGTTGTGGAACGCACAAACCCGATGGCTTCATGAACCCTTTTCACACAAATCAGCTTTAAGCTGTCAACATCTGGGCTGTCACTCATCCTTCAGTAATGTTTATGTCTCATCATGTTGTGGTCTTTTCAAATATTCTGAGAATACAACAAGTGTGTGTGTGTGTGTGTTACCTCAGGTTGTACTCTGGGTCGGCGTGGGTTTGCAGCAGCAGGTCTCTGATCTCCTCAGGTGGGTTCAGACCATGAAGCTTTGCTCTCTCCCACCTCTGCAGCCTGCTGATACCTGATACAGACACGTCAGGAGAAATTATTCAGTCACTTCAATCTGTTTTATCTTTCCCAAAGAATGGACCCAAAACTAATCCAGTGCTGTGAGCATCAGGACAACAGGCGAGCACACACACACACCTAGTAGGATTACTACTGGTTACGTTACTCTGGTCACTCTGCATTGCTGTGCTAATATGGCACAAAGCACTTGAACATTCCATTTTCCATTTGCATAATGTACATTTTCAGTTTTTTAATTTAAATGTACTTATTGTTAGGGCTGGGCGATATGGCCTAAAATCCATATCGCGGTATAATTTGAAGCAGGTGCGGTAATGATATATATCGTGATATATTCTTTTCTTCTGTATAAGGTATTTTCCACACTAAAAGTCGCACTTAAAATCCTTAAATTTTCTCAAAAATCGAGAGTGCGCCTCATGTATGAATTCTGGTTGTGCTTACTGACCTCGAACCGATTTTATGTGGTACACGGCGCTCAAAAATCTGTCAAAAAATGTTTTACTACGACTTTGGTAAGCTACGAAGCCGCACCGCTTGATGGATTGTCGGAGCATTACGGCTACCGTAGTCAGGAGCCTCGCGGAGTAATCTGGGTCCTAAACTCCGTCTTCTTCAGGTCCCAAAGTCAAACAAACACTGCGGCATCACTGAGAGTTAAAAACTGTCTAAATTCTTTCATCTTTAATAAAATGATCAGCGTTGCTGCTTTACCAGGTTTAACAATTAAGTTTAACATCCAGGCATCCATGAAAACAGAATTTATTACATTTAACAGAGTTAGAAGTTAGCAGGAAGTTAGCTCGCTAGTTTCCACCTAAACA
>VUQG01003917.1:8795-25240 GCA_015106755.1 Etia nguti
TTCTTTTTTTGGCTGCTGCCTTTAGGGGTCGCCAGAGCCTATATGAAAATGTGCTCTCAGTTCTGGAAAAGGCATCTTCATTTTGTGCTGTCAGCAGCAGAGGTGGCAAAAGTATAGACTTTCTTTACTTAACTAGATGTGCAGATAGCTGCAGTACTTCAACAATAAAAAGTTGAAGTACTGCAGCAACATTTTTATTTAAGTAAAAGTGGAAAAAGTACAGGCTTTCAAATGTACTCAGAGTAAGAAAGCAAAAAGTAGCTCCTTAAAGGAAAATTCTACTAAAAATTTCACTATTTCACTATTTCACTATTTCACTTCCCCTAATTTGTAATTTGCCTCCACACCCAAACAGTAAAATAAGTACAGCCAGGGGTTACAGTGGGATTCAGCAGGTCAGGAAACCCTACAGTCTGTGTAGTGGCTCAGCGTAGAGAAAAGAATCACAACTCACAATAATTTCTAATGTGAGCTTCAGTAGGTTTTCTTAGTGTACACGCTGTGATCAGCTGACATGCTGCTCTTTGTGGATTTACACAGCTGAATTCAACAAGATGTCAGCAGTTTCACAAGCTATGATGGCTGGTGTCCATCCTCTACACTGACGCTATACTGTTTATACTGTCTTTATATTAGACAGTATAGAGTTGGTATAAAGCTGGAATTCAGTGATTGAGTGTAAGCATCATCATTGTAAATGCAAATTTATCTCTGCTACATTTAATGTAACCTGAATCTTACCATGAGCACCACAGCCACTGTGCACAAGTCCAACACAGAACTTTACTGTGAATTCACCACAGTACTGCAAATTAACCTATTTATCCTGGACAAAACTACCCAGTATTTTCAGGCAACATCTGAATAACACAAAGTTTGTATAGCTTTGCTTTGCAGGACATTTCACAACATGAAAATACATAATTCCTCAACACACATCATATATAAATCCAATATGTGATTAAAATTAAGACATTACAAGGAATCTTTAAATTTGCAGTTTATCAAATACCCCTGAGCTTTATCTTTAAATCTAAGCTCTCTTCTTCCTCTCCTGTCCTGTCTTTCTTGTCTTTCTCCATCTCTGCGTGAAGTTAGCTCTCTTTCTTTTCTCTCCCTGTGAAATACAGCAGCTGGACCTTTAGCTAGCAACACACTGTGAGACAAACAGTTTGTGTGTTGCTGATGTTTGTTGAGCTGATAGAAATGTTGAATTTGAAATTACCTCACACTTAAAAAACGTCACTCTCTTCAGGCTTCCTCCGATTCTTTAGCACTAGCTAGATTCTGAAGTACTCCTTCCGGAAACTTTAACTCCTGCGTATAAATGCTATAGATGATACTGCTGAACCTAAACTAACAAGTCTGTTTTGGGAAATGTAAGGAGTAGAAAGTACAGATATTTGTTTAAAAATGTAGGCAGTAAAAGTAGAAAGTTGTCAGAAAGAGAAATACTAAAGTAAAATACCTGAAAATTCTACTTAAGTACAGTAACAAAGTATTGTATAGTATTTGTACTTCGTTACTTCCCACTTCTGTCAAACAGGTGAACTTAAGTTGATGCAGGAACTGTATGAGAATGGGAAATGGTGTGTGATGGTCCCCACTGTTTTGAGTCTTGCCATTTCCTTATTCTTTTTGAGTTTGGTGAAGTGGTTATAGTCCTAGTTTTTGTTAATAGTGCTTTGTGCTTTTGTTCCACTTATTGAGTTTATTATATTTCTTCTTTCAGTTTAAACTGTCTCGCCAAGTGTTCCCCATCTATACTTCAGTCTCTGTCAGTGATGTCCCCTTGTTTAGTTCTTCATGAGTTATTTTGTAAGTCATCTGTATTTGTGCCTTGTTTATACTTACTTCCTATGTCTCATTATTAGATTTAGTTCAGCTCTGTGTTTTTTCCAGGTGTTTTCACTTTGGCCTCATCCCCATGTATATTTAATCCCTCAGTTGGTTTTAGTTCATTTTTATGTCATCCTGTTCCCCTCTGCCTGTTTCCCATCTTGTTGTCCTTCTCTGGTTCGTAGCTCCTAGTGTTTCCCCAGTGTGACTGTGTGCTTTGTGGATTTTGTTTCCCTTCAAATAAAGACTGCTTTATTGGAAATCTGCCTGAAATCTGCATTTGGGGGTCTTCAGCCTTTATTAAACAGAATTGGTTCCAACCAGTGAGATGTGTTGTAATTGACACATGACGCATATTTATGGGTATCAATAAAGCTTTTGAATACTTGTGGACTTTACCTCTGCCAGCATCACCCTAACTTTAGCTTCCTCATCTGTCACACCAACCCTCTGCACATCCTTATTCACTGCATCCAGCTACATTAATCTTTTCTGTGGTCTTCTTCTTTTACTTCCTGCTTGGCAGCTCCATATTCAACATGCTTTGTCTAATATATTCACCATTCCTCTTCTGCACATGTCCAGTTCATCTTAGCCTTGCCTCTAACTCTGTCCCCAAATCACTCAATCTGAGTTGTCCCTATGATGTACTCATGTCTAACCCTGTCCACCCTGGTCACTCCCAATGGAACAGCTCTGGCTCCTGTCTTTCTGTCAGCACCCCTGTCTTCAAACCAAATCAGATCTCACTACTCATTATCGTTATACCACTCATTATCTTGTAAACCTTTCCCTTCACTCTTGCTGCTATCCTTCTGTCACAAATCACACCTGGCATTTGTCTCCACCCATTCCACCTTACATGCACTCTCTTCTTCACCACTCTTGTGCAAAATCTTTTGTTTTGGATGGCTGACCCCAGGTATTTAAAATCATCTACCTTCTCTTAAGCTTCAACTTAAATCCTTGAAGCTTCAAAGCTAAGACATCACTATCTGTTTCCAAAATACAAATTATGAATTCATACAACAACTGATTTCTGAAAATCTGTTCGAGACACAGACATGTGTAACAGGTTTTGAACATTAGCAGAAATCTAAGTTGTTAAACAGTTTATGAACAAAAATGAACTATTAGCCAGGGTGAAAAGGTCAAATGTAGGTTACTTTCCTAAAGAAAAAACACAAAAACAGTGTGACTCTGACTCTGCCATCTATAGATATAGATATTTATATACACTATCTATAAACAGCAACAAACAACACCTCATCTGCCTAATCATAATAAATTACCTAGCCTGAGTTGCAAGCATCATGGGTCCATTTGATATGTCTTACACCTGCAGATGATTCAGCGGATACCCTTTTATCCTTCATGTAGCTCGAAGAGTATCAGCATGCCAAATAACTCATTAACTGTTACGACAAGAAGTGAGCTTCCATGCCTCTAACTGTATTTGTATTCATATATGTACAGTCCAGTTTACAACAACTTACTTCTTTCCTTCATGCTGGAAAACCCTTCAGTGTGGCTGAATTGCAAAAATTCTGAAAAGAAGAATGGACCAGAATTCCAGTTAAAGAAAAAAAAGGAAAAAAAATGAAAATATTTAAAGTGGGAAAACATAACAGGGTGTAATAGAAATTACAATCTGTGGAAAGAAGGATGAGGGCTCATTCAAATTCATTCATGAAAGAAAATAAGTACCATATTGTATTATAACATATTTTATATTATCGTACATCTGTTGAGGTGTACAATAATGTACACCTGTTTCAGAAGCAAAGCAGAGAAGAGCAATGTCATGCTAAATGCATTAATTCTGACAATAAACAGAGCAAAATTAATTATTAATTAGTCATAAAACTGAGTCAAAAGCTGTCATTCTATTCTATTTTGTCTTTCTCTTGTTTTCTATATATTCCTCTTGACTGTATATATCTTTTTCTGTTTGCTATTTATTCCTGATGTCTTTAGTATTTATATTTGTTTTACTCCTGCACAGTTGGCCTGGAGCACCAATAATTTCGTAGTACATGTACAATGACCATAAAGGGCTTTTTCTATTCTATTCTAAAATTCATGTCTATGACCCCATGTTCGTTTCTACACATGTGGTACAATGGATATTAATAATTATTCTTAACTAGTAATCAGACGTGTCAGATTAGGCATTAGGTAAATTGGCGATTCTAAATGGGCAGAATGGGTCTCTGTCGCTTTATGTTAGCCAGACCAGGATAAGACCAGGATACCCAATATGGTGCAAACATTTTTCGGTCGAATCCAGTGATTTCCTACTAATATTTCATCCATAATAATTTTTTTGATTGCAAGCACTTTTATTTCATCTATTTTCAGGTTGCACCTTCACCAAGGATCATTTAAATAAGAGTAGCAGCGATCACGCTGGATCTTACTGATGCCATTAAGGACTTACCTCTTTTACAAATAATCAAAAAATAACAATGCAATACATGCAAATACATTTTTGATGACTTATTTAAATACATTTTTACTCTTCAAACCGTTAAATATCATTAACTATGAAGTAATACATCAAATAGGTCTACGATCAAATACTACGATTAAACACTGGTAACATCAAGAAAAGACAACCTTCATTTCAAAAGTATTATTCAGTTTTATTTCAAGATACCAATAATAATTCACTTTCAGCGAAAATAATTCTGATAATAACATAAAAACATTAATTTTCTCTTTGTACCTTTAAGGCTTTCGTCTGATTTCTTGTGCCCTGCGATGAGTTGCAGGCGTGTGCGGCAGCCAGCCAATTACATTATCGGAAAATAAACCCATAACGAAACATTGGCTCGGTGAGTTTAACCACGTGCCAACTGACGTCACCTGCTTTCTACAAATAATCTTCCAGACCACGCCCACACAAATGAAGTCCTTCAGAGTGCTTATTAATATTCATTAGGTTAGACTTTTTTGAGCTCTGATTGGCCCGGACAGCAAATAAATGCGACATCCACGGGGATGAACTAATTAAAAAAATGAAAATAAAAGTACAGGAATATATAATGGCTAAGTAGACTATCTGAAACCAGGACAAATATATTTTTATTATCACTCTTGCAGTCAGAGAAAGTATCTTTTTAGCAACATTCATATGTAAACAAAATAATTAGTTTCTCTTTGGCGATATTTCTCTTCATCAACTAAGAAAACATGTAATGTCTTTTAAAATCTTTTATTATTATTACAACAGTAAAATAGACAATATTCTCTGAAACACAGGATCCTGTGCACTTTTTTATTGATTTATTTTTTTTATCTTTTTTAAGCTCCGGCTGGTCCTAAAATTCATTCACATGTGCAGACTTTCATTAAATTAGATTTTCTGCAACTGTACCACAGTGTCTTCTTAGTGTCATAAAGCACAACTGCATTTGCTTTCGGGCTTCAAATAAGCATTATGGAAAACAAAAGTGTAGCGAGCCAGTTGGAAATCAGTCCAACAAACTTTTAGTATTACCTTTGTGTATTCTTGTAGTGGTGTAATAGAAATTAATTTGGCTTTGTAATATTGTTGATACACACACTCAAACACACACACACATACACACACACAAAGTGAAAGGGGAAAAAAAGCATAACTCCTCAAAGAAACCCAAGAGCCACGATCAGTTCTGTGGGGCTGAGAACGGACAATGTGGTTCCACCAATTTCTTGCACTTCTTTTGATAATTCTGGTACTGGATAGCTGCCTGGATATTACTTACGATAATATAATAAGAAATGTCATTTGGCTTGCTAAATGACACCTCCACATATATATGGGGTGTGTTCACTACCAAATGAATAAAATACATATTGTCACACACAATAGAAAAACAATGTTGTCACAAAAACAAGCCTAAGGCAGCCTATTGGCCATCACTTCAGTAACATCCATCCCTTCAGTTTGGCCCTGTAAAAATAGCTTTGGGACTGGAAACATTCTTTTTGGAAAATCAGATTTGTTTTCAGTCATTTCAGTATAGACCATTTGATCTGTTCCTTGGCTGACTGCAAAACCTGAAAAAGTAAAAAAAAAATAAAAAAAAATCAATATTATACAATAACAAAACATGAATGACAACTGCTTTGTAAACCAACAGAAAATGCAACCTTTTTTTTAGTATGCATATATATCATTTAATGTGTTTATTCTAACTTCTGATAGGTATTTGGTTAGGTTTAGGCATCAGAAATAGTTTTAAGATATGATTGGTGACTTAGTTATAACACTGCTCATTCTGTTACTCTCATATATGTGTTACAGCACTCATGCTACAGGGTGCTTTGTGTGTTTCATACAGTATATAATGACTCTGACTGAACAGCATTTTTTGAAACTTTAAAACACTCCAGTATTACCCTTTACATTACAATATAAATTTAAAAAAGTATCTTACAGTAGAATACAAGTCGGTTTAGTAAACGGTAGAGTGGTTCTAATGCTTTACATAACATAACTGATAACTCCTGCACAGTAAAGCATGGTGCTACAGTACGACTGTTTAAACACTAGAGGGCAGACTGAGCTTATCAAATTACAGCAGTGAGAATGCTGTTCGTCATACTGTCAGCAGGTGGCGCACTGAGCTCAATTTTAAAGGCCCTTTATTCAGTATGGTGTATAAAGTCAGCCTCATGTGCAGCTTGTCTATTGTGTTGATCATGTAAAAACGTTAGATCTCATCATCTTCTGATGACAACGATTACTGGTCATGATCACGGTACTGATCAACACCAGTGGCGGAATGTAACTAAGTACAGTTACTCTAATAAATGCATTTAAATCACATGGAACACATGTGAAGTTATAAAATAGAATTTGGTAGAAGGATCAGCAATGGTAATGTAGTAAGTAAATTGATAAAAATATCTAATTGTGTCACACTGTTTTTTCTGCTTTATAAGTACGTTTCCTTTGGATATTTTATACAAACAGGACTGTACTGTGTTCTGCAGAAACGTAATTTTACATTTTTCTCTGCATTCTTCCTGTTACTTAAAGTTGTGAATACTTTTGTATCCAGGTGTAGTTATGTGTCTAAAGGCTGCTTGTGTAGTTTGGGAAGTAGCATACATGTAACACTTTATTTTTGTGAAACTGGGTAATATGAAACAATAAACTTCATTGTCTCTAGGAACCAAGGCACGGTATACAATGTTTGTGTTTAGCCAGTAGCATTGCATTGGTCAAGACCTACAAGCTGTCAAATTTCTGTCATTATGTACAGGCAGCAGAATTAGAAACTAATGGAAATGAGATGAGAATGTAAACCAAGCTCATTGCTTATAATCTTTTCAAAAATTATTTTAATTTGAGTAAATGGGGGAAAACACGAGTGGACATGATCTCTGAGTTTAGTATTCAGCTCTCCCCCATCTGCCCATCAGTCAAGATAGATAATAAGTGTGCATGCCAAATATCCTTGGGCAAAATACTAACCGCAAGTTGCTCTCCGAAGAATCCATCGGCACATGAATGTGTGTGAATGTCAGATAGAAAGCACTTCAGTAAAAAAGCATTAAAATACTTGTATGAATGGGTGAATGAGGAAAGCTGTAGAAAAGCACTATATAAGAACCAGTCCATTTACCATGTGACTAAAACTCTGGAAATATGTGATGTCAGGCAATCCTTTTCTTCATTGTGGTGTGTCAGGTATAGAGCATTAGCTTTTTGTGGTTGACATTATTACATGCCTTTTGGTCCTTCCAGTGCCTCTAAAACAGCTCTGACCCACCAAAGGATTGACTTTACAAGACCCTTGATCACGCCTGTATGACCCTAAAACGATACAGATCCCTCAAAATTTGGTATGTTGTGAGAACAGGAGACCCCACAGGACTTGCTCTGTCAGAGAGGTTCTGTCATCAGATAATGGATCAGATGGAGGATAAAGTTCTCTAATCTTTACCATATTAAAGTCCATGTCAAAAGCATACTTCACATGTGGGTAATTAAACTGAAAATTGAAATGAGGGGTGACCTGGACTTTGTTTGTAGGCAACTAAAATGACAGGTGTAGCCATAAGCAACAGCAGGCAAACAAGGCATTTTCTGTGCAGAATGGAATAATGCGTAAAAGAGGATGTACAATGCACTTCAATATCCAGGTGAGTGCATTTAAACACTACTAGAGAATACATTTTATTACAGTAGATGCTTTTCTGAAAATGTTGAAACTAAGCAGTGGAATCATCTTTGTACATGTCCTGCTAGATCTCAGTGCAATGTTTAATAGTGTAGCCATATTTTACTACAGACTTTGTAATACACAGTTGGTATTAAAGGAAGTGTATCCCAGTAGTTTGAATTATATCTATCTTATTTACATGTAAAACCTGGTAGTGATTCATATGCAGCACTTTTCAGCTCTACCTGAGTTTTTCCATCCCACTTTCACCAAGTCCTTGCACACAGGGGGTCGTGGCAATATTGCACCTACTCATATTGCCTTACAATTAAAACAGCCTTGAAATGACTGTTGTTGCAAATTGGTGCTATATAAATAAAACTGAACTGAATTGAACTGCATTTGTGTATGCATGTGATGCCTTCATGTTTGTGTGTATAGCTTTGGCAGTGGTATTCACAGAGTCTGTTTGTGTATGTGTATTACCTGAGCCACGCTTTGTTCAGTTAATGGGTTCTCATCCGCCTGTAACCAAAATGACATGAAAAAAAGTCAAATACTTAATACACACACACACACACACACACGCACACACACACACGCACACACACACACACACACACTAACATTCAGTGCAAAAACAGCACCCTGCAAGCACTATTAGATCTGTGGAACAAAGAATAGCACACTATAACCTAGTGACATTCAAACAGTGCTAGTTTACAGTTCAACCAGTCACAATTCATTTTGGAGCTTGTAGCCATGCTTGTGGTGTAGCTTCAGGGTAAGCACCGTCTGTTTGGTAGTCAATCATTCATTTTAATTATCTGATGCACACAGATCCCAGAGAAAAACTTCTTTTGACTTGGATGATGTCTTCAGTTTTACTCTAGCGCCACCAGCAGGTCATAGTTATCAAGTATAGAAAAACGACATGTTAGTCCACATGCTCTCCCACCATGCATTTACCTTTTCTGTTTTGCCCATTCCTCCTCCATCCCTTCACCGTGTCTTACTCCTTCTCATCCATTCATTCTTTCTCTCTCACTCACTCTTTCTCTCTCTCCACTATCTTTCGCATTGGCTTCCTTCCTCTCTCACCCTTGGTCTTTCTGTCTGTCTACAGCAGCTGGCTCCTGTCTGTTTGTGCCTCTAGGTTACCGGTGATGTAATCAAAGAGGACGAAGCCATAGGCTGGCTCTGACATTAGCTGACACCAATCAGAAGAAGAGAGAGAGGGAGAAGGACAGAAAGAAAAGTAAAACAGGGAAGAGAAGGCAAGAAGCAAGTCAAAAAAGCTAAAGGGAGCTACAGCAACTCTTGATGTAGCCGTTCTAAACAGACCAAACACCTGCATTGATTTGTATTTCTACAATCTAACACACTTGTTTTCTGTTTGAATTTCCAATGGTTTATACTGATACGACAGGTTTTGGGGGAATAACTGACAGAAATCTTACCCTGTAATTGACCTTCTGTAGGACCTGTTGTGGATCACTCTCCAGAATCACCCTGGCAACAGGAAAAAACAACCAATAAGGACAGAGTTCTGTATAAGCAGGACTAGGATTGCTTATGGGATCGTGGCATTTTACATACCAAAACATTTTTTTGGTTTAATAATAGAAATACCTATCATCATTTTCCCTATAAATATCAGGCAAAATGATCAAAAGGGACTCATATTGACTATTCTAGTTGGATAAATGTTTTTTTTTCTCTCACCCCCCATCAATGATTTCATCCACAACAAGAAACACTCCTTCCATGTTTTCCAATAAACACCTCCGCTCCACATTTTTCCTGCAGGATAAATAAAAAAATTACACTCATCATTAGACACGTTACTTTGGATCCCATATGATCATCATCATTTTAAGCTAAAGTTTTTATTCCTCTAACTTAAGTAAGTTAAAGTATTCACATTTCTGGCTTTTTAAAAAAAAACCCATTTATTTTCATTTTTATTTTTTTGCCCTCGCAATAGCTTAATCTGTCCTTAGTCTCAATTACTCACACACTGCATTACTATTGCATCGGTTCCCATAGTAACCATACCCAGCACTGTTTGACTAATATTGCAGTAAACAGTGAGGGACTCTGGTATGATCTTTAACAGGTTAAAATAAAAAAGGAGTACTATTTGTCATTTAGTTTAATTTATTTATTAAATATAATTATTTACATCTGACATTACTTTGATGCTTCTGAGGCTACATGGAGGACAAAAGCTCTAATGAATTTGCATGGAGAAAAGTCTGAAAAAGGAGATTGTGAATTTCTCTATTTGGGCTCTTATTACCTCTGTATTGTTCCAAATATCATTACAGTATCAATGAAACCACTCACTTAAGTAATTTTATTTTTGAAAACTCAGTAAGACGGTACCTGAGGATGTGACTGAGGGAGTCAAACAGGCAGTTAAGTACTGACATCAGCATGAGCTAGTGAGAGAAAAAGAAAAGTCAATATATGAGATACAAATCAGTGCAAATTGATGTTGAAGCAGAATCAATTAGGTTTCATGGCCTAAATACGTTAAATACTGCACATTCAACATATACCAGCTTAGTAAAGTATATAGGTGAATATGCTGCTCATGAGGAGTGTCATGTTGTTAATCATTATAGGTTTAAAACTTTCTGACCAAACTGTAACCCACAATAATCTCCACACACCTGGAATATAATAAAACAATCCCTGAAAACAGCTTTAAAAAATCCATAAATCCCACAGGCTATACAAATGAAAGAGATGGCGATTGTAGCTGACTGTTGTTACTGCCCTGAAGCACCTCAATTTGAAGAGCAATTATTAGACTAATTAAGTAGATTTTAAGGAGTATCTTATTTTTCCTTGAAAATAATCTTTAGCATTTTACAATAGAATTCATTATTATATGAAGGTATCACTAAGTTTTCAAATGTAGTATATTCAAAATCATGAACGCACAAGTTTATTCAGTATATTTCTCTGTTTTTACTCCCCTTTTTGCATTGCACCAAAGAGTATTTATAGAAACATGAGGAATTAGGCTACATTGTAGACAAACTATGTTTATATCGTTTATTCTCGATGCTTTGCACACTACTGTTGTCATCGATAACAGGTTAGTCATAATGAAGCAAAGCACCTGAATGAGTAGCTGTTTCCAAAAATGTAACTTTTATTGTACGGTAAAGACCCTACAATAAAAGGAAACAGAGAAAATCTCAACAATCATATGACCCTCTATGAGTGAGTGCTTTGGCGACAGTGGGGAGGAAAAACTCATTTTTAACAGGGAGAAACCTCTAGCAGAACCAGGCTCAGGGAGGGGCAGCCATCTGCCGCGACCAGCTGAGGTGAAAGGAGGACGACAGGACCAAGACATGCTGTGGAGCTCGTGCTACTTTTTAGGTTTTTGAAATATTTTATCGTCATCAAGAAATTTGGGTTAAAGTTTCAGCTGTACATCTATTATAAATTACTGAATGTACATTTTAATTTGGATTGTAAAAAGACCATTATTCTTTCAATTAGCAATTGACTTCATTTGATTAACTTTAAGGAGTATTTTACTTCTACCACTGAATTATTAAAGTTCAAATAACCCCCAACAACGCCCTAAAAGATAAAAGAAAACCGCAGCACTATCTTTGTTTCTTACTTTGGCTCAGTATCCAGTGGACATGCTAACCTATTCAAGGTTTTTTGTTTTTTGTTTTTGTTTTTTTGCCTGTTTGCCTTAATGTCAGTGAAACATTAATCTGACTCTGAGAATGCTGCATAAGAAATGCAACCTTTCTATGACACCAGAGCAGGCAGCTCACTTGATTTAGAAACAACAAGTAGCTACCTTTCAAATGTCTTTTGTGCATATAGTTGAAAATTCCATAAAAAATATTGATATGAGCCTAACTCTTGTTAAGAGGTTACTACTGTAACGTATGTGATTTGTGTAAAAAATAATATTGGATGAATTTTATTGTTTAAGAGCTGAGAAGAGACAAGAAACAGTCTGGTGACATGGGAACACATAACATTATGCCTTGAATTTGAATGAAAAGCGAAGGCATAATAAAATAAATGTAAAAAAAATAAAAGTACGCTTATGTGAGTAAATATCTGAACAAAAATGACTGAGCTCTTTTTAAAAAATATGCAGATGAACACAATGTAACATCAAGTTCTTTAAAATGAATTAATTTTATTACTGCAGAAATACTTTATTGGCAGAGAAAACTTAATTCACCTCATTTTCCTGAGCACTTCCCACAACGTAGAAGAAAAGATCTATACTGCTCTTGTACACGATGGTCATCCCTTCCAGAAAAGCTATTTCATCTACATAGAGAATGAGACGTGACAGGGTTAGCATAAGCATGACTTTATTCATTTGGTTCTATATAGAAATGTAAAATAAAGTTTATTCAGTGACACAACTGCCAAATATATAGTGACAGGAGAGCAAAGGGGTGAGAGGAAAAGAAGGCAGAGACGAGTGAAAGAAAAGCAATAAGACAGAAACCTAATTAAAAGAGAGGAAAGAGATGAGAGTCAGAGAAACAAATGATACAAATGAATGTAGGGAGGGAGTGGAACTGGTAGATAAATCATAAAAGGGGAGAAGAAAGACAAAACAGAAGTGGAGAAAATAACGAATGAAGATTAGGACAAAAGGAGAGATAATGGCAAAGTGTTAAAGAGGCCAGGGGTAGAGACTCGGGTATCAGTTGTGTGAAACTTGGAATCCTACAAAAAAGCATATGGGTAGATCAGGTTTTTCATCCAAATGAATGAAAACCCAAAAGTTTTACAAGGATAATGGTTTGGCGGGTGGAAACCAGGCCAATGCAAGAAGTGATTTAGGTTACAAGTGACAAGAGAGTGTGTAACAGTCTGGACACTGGAGACGTCTGTGAACATTCAGCACAATACAAAGGGAGGGAGCGACGGGTGGGTGGGGGGGGGGCATGCATCACACACCAGAACAGATCTACATAAAAACAGAAGAGAGTGGAACTTACTGTCTGCTTTGTGTGTCTTGTTAAAAACATTCCTCTCAAAGGTTTTCTGCTCCTTCATGGAGGGGTAAAGCTCTGGGTCATAGTACTAAAACAGAAACTTTTATGAGTCATTCAGTTTACTTACATAGTGTGTTGCTAATAAATTCTAAACTTGATAGTTAAACTTTATCAGGTAGCATTTACTGTTACAAACAATGAAATCAACTGAATCAAATCAAATGATCCCCTTAGCATTCACAAAGCCTGGGTTGGAGTGGGAATATGATTTGGTTACATCCACCTTTATATAGAATTTTCACCTGTTGTAAACATCCAAAAAGCTATTAAAAGAGAAAAAGTATTACCAAAACATACGACACTTATTTGGGAAATGTAACCTAAAAATGTTTCATTTTAGCATGTGGCTAAAACAAAACCCAACCCTAACCCACACAAACATATATGCCATTCAGCAGCATCCTCTGCATTCAGTCGCTAGTTGCTTTAATCTCGTGGAAGCTGAGAAATCTTTTCTCAGGTTTATCTACTTCGGCCATAGCCACTTATTATTTCTGACTGTAGGTAAATGACTCAGCTGGTGATAATCAGGGCAGTCGTTATTTGTGAATCAATCACTGAAAACTCGAATTTTGTTTTGTTTGGAAATTTCCAAGATAGCTGTATCTAAGATAAGCTAACCGACTGGTTTCATATTTACTCTACAAACATCGCTTGTCCTATTTTCTGTCTTCGCTTTTCACTCACCCCCCACCCTCTCACTGATCTTGGTCCTGACTGAGGTCCCTTCGCTTTGAGGAAAGGACGTTCTTCTACCCTGCTCTCACCAAGTGCTTGCTCTTAAGGAATCATCTGGTCATCAGGGGTCTCTCTCTAATATTGTACAGCAATAATTATTTGGAACATTTCTGAAATAAACATTACAGATGTATAAGACAACAATAAGGCTGATTGAGGCATATCTTAACAAATACAGTAATGTATTCCTCAAAATACTGTTTACATTTTCTACAAGAAAAAAATACAAAAATTAAGATCCAGGGCTTTGAAGCAAATTCAAATTACCCTCAATAGTAAATGTTTATTGTTTATCGTACAATGTAAATTTCATGTTTAAGTCATATAAAACTTGTATGTCCCATATTATGACTTACTCATGAAAGTGGTCCCTTTCATATTTTTGTCATACAAAACAAAGTTTATATTAAAGCGTTTCCATTTTTTCCCTTGTGTAAAGGCCACATTGAACTCACCTTTGACAAAAGTCTGTTGCCATCATTGTCAAGAATAAAAACTGCTTTAACTGTGTAGAGGGACGGTTCCTGCAGCGATAAACAGAAAGAACATGGTAAATATTTTAGCTTCGCTGAGTCACCTTGGAGAAACATATTTAACATAATGGCATAGCTTCAGTCACATCAATTCCTCTCATACCTCGATAACACTTAAAAGAGCATTCCAGCAGCAGCCTCTTTTAAATACTCTCTCATCTACTTACACACACTGAAGCTGCCCAGTCCAACCAGTTCCTACACTTTACGCTGCAGTTTATTCAGTGTTTTAATCTTTGTTGTTCATCCTGGTTTGTATTACAGTTTTCCAGCTCTTGGAATGATCACATATTTCTATTTAATACATTTTCCATTCTCCTGCATCCACATCTAGACAGCTATCTGTCCATCACTGCGAAGATTTTTCAGACCCGGGACAAAGTTCTGTTATGCACTGACTAGCACAGATTCACAGTCAGAGTGTATCACAGAACTTAGACCAGACACTTAGAACATCCAAAATCCAGTATTCCAGGCTCACATAACCAGAGTCCTAAAGCTGTAGATAGCTCAGTCTATCCCTTATTTAATCAAACGTGTTTCTTGCTATTTTGATGCTGACTGAACTTGAAGCGATGAGTAAACATACATGGACATACTCCAACATACTGTAGTTATAGCATATGATTTTTGTAGGTAAACACTACCAAACCACATACCTGTCATATTTAGGTGTGGATGCCCCAATGACAAGTACTGCAAGTCTTTGACTTTAATTGGTCATGTAACAAGGTCATTGTTAATACTATTTTTCACTCCTTTCTTTTCCTTTCTCCACACACCCTGGAAGCAGGTAAAGATGCAGCAGAAATACTTACTCTTAACTACATTCTGATTAGCATTCAATGCAAAGTGCATGTGAGGTGTATGCCAACATTTGCAATTCACTGAGAACTGACTGAAGGAAAGCTAGAAGCTACCTCAAGTCACAAGGCAAGGCCATAAAAAATAAAAACTACTATTCGCTACCTAGTGCAGAAGGAGTTATCCATTTTTTTCCAGGAAACCACAAACTCTAAAGCATAAAAAGAATATCTACAAATCAATCAATCATTTTTGGTCATGGAGTGTAGGTTATGTCAACCAATAGCCCAATACATTGATCATATTCAGTCTGTAGTGGTCAATATGTATCAAAAGCGGTCCAAGGAAGGAACAGTGGTGAACCAATGTCATAGGTGGCCAAGGCTCACTGATGCACATGGGGAGTGAAGGCTGGCCTGTGTGGTCGGATTCAACAGACGAGCTGTTGTAGCTCAAACTCGCGAAAAATGTAATGCAGACTCCGATAGAAAGGTTTCAGAATACACAGTTCCTCGCAGTTTGTTGGAGCTTCATGGCCGCAGAACAGTCAGGATGCCCATGCTGACCCCTATTCACCGTGAAAAGCAGCAACAATCAGAATGCGTGCATCAGAATTGGACCTTTGAGCGATGGATGAAGGTAGCTTGGTCTGACAAATCTTTGAAAAAAACATTTTCATATCAAGTGGATGGCATGTAAGTCACTTACCTGAAGAACACCTGGGACCAGTATCCACTACAGGAAGAAGACAAGCTGGCAAAGGCAGTTTGTTCAATGTTCTATTGGGAAACCTTGGGTTCTGCCATTCATGTGGATGTTAATTTGACACATACTGTCTCCCTAAGTATCCGGTCTTTAAGCGATGACGTATGAACCCTGCTTCTGGGTCCAAACTACTCTGCGTTTTTTAAGGCTGTTGTGTTTTTAACATGTTTTAATGCTTTGTATCTTGTTCTATTTAATCTGAACAAGCCCCTAAAAAATGTCAGTGATCACTGTCGGCCTCTCTCTGTTTTTATTACCACTGTTCATTTTAAAGCTCAGTTTTCAAAACCTTATGATGTAACTACAACCCAGCCCATGCAGCAGTATATTAATGACTAACCTCGTATTGTGGATGGATTATCTCAGTTGTTCTCTTGACTGAAGTTTGGTCCGTTTACAGCATCCTTATATGTGATAGCATTTGTCCTTAACCATTGGGAACCCTCGCGTTAACTTTTATCGAGTGGAAAAAGTTAGCATTCATCCTCCAGCTTCACTGTGTTTATATTATGCTAACCATAGCTGTGTAGCTAGCTGCCACG
>VUQG01003919.1:0-12965 GCA_015106755.1 Etia nguti
CACCTCACCTTCACTTACCAGAACTTCAACATTATGCACTAAATACTGTATATAAATGCCACTTGTTTTGCACATTTCCAACTGCCAACCTCTGTATATTTTATTTTATTGTTTATTCTATTGTATTTAATTTTTAAAATATATATATACACCACACACACACACACACACACACACACACACACACACACACACACACACACAGATATACATATTTAGTATACACATTCAGCAATGCACATACACTCTTATATTGTACATATATCTATTCATATAATTCTCAGATTCCCATTCTTATATTTTGCTTTGTTCCTGTTCCTTGTATTTTGCACACCTCTGTTGCTTGTGAAGCTTGCACACAAGAATTTCACTCGCATGTGCTGTACCAGTGTACCTGCACATGTGATGTGACAATAAAAGTGATTTGATTTGATTTGATTTGATTTGATATAGCGCAGGTTTGAGTTAGCTTTACACTAAAATGGACAGTAGAAATGTCCTTTAAAGACTTGCTTTTTATTGTCCGGCATTGTATCAGTTTGACCGTTTGGAGACAGCATTTATGTCAGATAGTGTTTGACAGCACCAGCAAGTCTGCACGTTATTATCACACATCAGCTCAAACACGTATGTCTGCTGGAGTATCTCCCAGCCGTGTTTCTTTTGTTTTCTGGTTTGTTCAGCCTGGTTGCAGGGCAGATGAAGCATACTTTCCTGTAAGTATGAAGTAAATATATGTGCAGTTTTTATTTCCCTGTGTTACACCTTCATGCCTGCAATCATGTAATGATGTTTCTTAAAGAAAAAAGTCACGAGGCATAGCATAAATTCAAATTTACTCAAATAAACATTTTCTTTTTTTTTTCAGGTGTCATCCACCTGCCAACTAAGATAACACTCTATAGTCAGAGTGGTAGTCTACAGCTATAGTCATACAGATAAATGCACTCATCTTTTACTGTTGTGGTCAGAAGATTGCACGCACACATCATGGGCATGAATTTCATGGTAATTCTGGGCTTTTAATGATTTCTTTAAACTGTTCCAAGGTGGAATGATTGTACAGCCTACATCTTTAATAAAGTATACATACAGGATCAAATATATACTTACTCTCACTTAAAGCTTTTAATAAGAGGAAGGTGAAGGTTCCTCAATGTCTCTTAACTTGACAAGACCGAGACCTATTGCTCATTAGTGATCACTACTGTCTACAGCTGGTAGTTTCTTTTTGTCAGCATAAAAATGATTTGTTTGACAGAACTCACTGGATTGACCAATACTCAAAATAATGGTGAAGACCAACAAATTCAGTGAAGATCTAAGAAGGAGAATTGTAGATCTACACAAGTTGGGCAGGTCTCTTCAAGCCAATTCTAAACAACTGCAGACTCCACCATCATCAGTTCAAACAAGTCATTTGGATCTGTCACCACCTTGCCAAGGTCTAACAGAAGATCCAAACTGTCACCCCCAGATGAAATTGGCTAGGATGTTTAGGAAGAACCCAGGAAACAGCAAGGCCCAAGTTTAATATGAATAGGATTCTGCTGGAACACCAGCATCACTGGCTTGAGACTGTTAGCACATGTAATTAACAGGGTTTTTGAAGAAATAGTAAACGTAAAGTATCCACTATGTTCATTGGATATGTGTTAAATATTAGTTTTGCTCATCCAACTATTTAGAATTAAAAAATATCATTTTAGTTAAAGAGCTTGTATATAATGGGAGTCTATGTTATCAGCTCTTACATAGTGTCACATGGTAACCCGGTGTTCTTGACAGGCATGTCAGGGTGTTCATATCAGTTCAATTTAGAATGCAATGATCTATTTGAGAGATATCATACAAGGAAGAGGAAGAAATGGAGACCAAGGAAAGAGAAAAATAAAACCTGAAAGAGGACTATATCACCTGGGAAGTCGAGGATCACTACTGCACATTTTATTTTTTCATTTTTTGTGCTACTTTGTCATCCAGCATTGTTTCTTGTGGTTTTTGGTTCATTTACTATTTATGAACATATTTAAATTCAACTTTTACAACAGAATGGAAAGGTGTAATGGACTTTTTCTGATGAAAGTAGCAAAAGGGCATGTCTGCCTTATAAAACCTAGATTAGAGAATGTTGACATTAAAAAAATGTAACTATGGTGTAACAGTAGGAATTGACCGTAACACTAATAAGCAACTGTGTAGTTAAAATACTTTTTTTGGACACTTTTGTGATAAAACCGATCAAAAAACAAGTGAGAGCAAAGAAAGTTTGCTTGTGATAATGGATCTACAAAAAATTGGATCTGGCTTTACAGAGATTTGTAGCTTGTTTCAGTTCATCATTTAACCATATGCAGCTTAACCTATTTAACACTCCCCACTCACCACGCTATTAGTTTTGTTTATAGCAGGCAACTAAGAGGTACTACATCAGTACTAGGGGTGGGGTGGATTGGGACAATGCTTCAAGCAAAGACATCCTTTCAGGCTAACTCTACCTGCTGTTTAGGGCTTAAAATTTTCAGTACAGATCAAACTGTCACAACCAAAATAATTCACTATTAGACTGCAAAAGGAAAGTGCACAGTCTGTCTCTAAGAGAGTCGCTTGTAGTCCTCAGACTCTGCTCAGTCTGTAAAATGCTTACTGATGAAGCTGAATGTTCACTGCAGCCCAAAACAAACCTGAGCGAATCAGACAATGTCCAGGTGCTCCCGGAGGCCAGTCCAGCCATCGGCATAGTGAGTGATTAACTGGTAAACATATCCAGGCATTTATTTTTATCATTTCTCTTTTATTTTTAATCCCATGACAAAAAGCATCACAAAACACAGACTACAGCAAGTCATCATAGGCTACTGTATGATTAGGAATCCAGCTAATAACTATAATTTCGTTCATTACAGCACTTTAATTTTGACTTATTCATACTCTACTGCTGTACACTCCTGTAAAGCCACTGACAGTTGAAGCGATTAACACTGATTATCCTGTTCTAATGTGATCTTGTACCAGCACATCCTCTAATAGTAAGAGCACACCACAGCAAAAGCAGTCCAGGAACACCTCAAGCAACACACTAAAAGAGGACAAAGTGCTGACCAGGCCTCAGAACTCCCCAGATTGTAGAATGATCCCAAGTAACAGCCTGATCAAAGTAGACCCTGTGCTGCAACCCACAGGAGGTTCTCTGTGATGTCTTAGTGCAAGAAAACCACAGGGCAGCCAAAGCTGTCTTGTGGAAATGACTTAAAGACTATTAGCTGTCACTGAGGACCTACGCAGTATTGGCCAGGTGGTTTTCATGAAGTGGATTGCTCCAATTTAATGAGTTTTCCTGTTTTCCCTTGCAGTCTTGGTCAACCTTCGATACCATTTCAAAGAGCTGTGGTCTAAAAGGCCACGGTGTTTTAAAGTACTGTGGCGTTCCACTGCATTGTGTCTGGTGTAGTGCAATGAAAGCTGAGCTGCATGCATTCAGGCAGTGAAACCCAACCCATGTTTGAATTAGTGTACAGAATACTGCAAAGCTGCTGATTATTTGGTACGTTAACACATACTCAAGTATCTCATTAACATAAACCATGAAGTGAAAAAGAGACACTTGTGATAATCTGCAAGCTACTCTGAATGGATTTTAAGGAACCCAAACCCCAACACTTTATCTCTTCAAGGCTTGTGATTTAAAGCTTTTAAGTCTCTGCAGATTTCTCAAAACACTGAGCAAGACAGCTACAGCTCAAACACTGACAGAAAGAGTCGTCAAGTATCTACCAAAATAGCAGCAAAAGTATTCTTTGGATAATCCGTAGAGAGACACATCCGCCGAGCTTAGTCTGTATCCTTTTGATATTGTTCTGCAAGTGTCCACCGAATAGTCCTGGGTCAAACTGCATTTGAAATCCTCCTCTTAGTGCTGTCTGACAATGACGGGGGTTATTTCAGGTTCAAATTCCAGTGTGCCAGCAAAGAAGCTGTAAGAGGATTTCAACAACAACTTTGACCCAGGTGTTAATATCACACCAGAAGAGTAATAATAACTCCATCATCTTGGCCTTGCCACAGCATCTCGCCTTCAAACTCCACTTTCCCATGTTTCCTGGCTCTCATCAGAATCCCCACTACCTTGTCAGAGATCCGAACGTATCTGTCAAACAGTTCTCCAAATGTGACCCGGGTCTTTCCATCTGGGTCCGGATCGGCCATAGTCCTGATCACATAGCACATGTCGTCTATTTCACGGTGGATATGTTTCTCCGCACGTTTGGCCCTTTCTGCCGTCTTACTACCCTCCTTTGGACGTCCGTAACCCTCCTGACCTTTCTGGAGGCGGAGGGACATGGAATAGTCATAATCAAAGTATTCACTGAAGGGGTTGAGTTTCTGAGTAACTGTGTGCTCAGAGGCCCAATTCTGCCAGCGGCTCTTGAGATTTCCCACGGTGCTGTATTTCTTGGACAACGTGTTGATCTTGTTGGCATCCTCAGCTTCTTTTTTGTAGCTGTGAAGCATGTCAAGTGACACAACAAATCAATACAAAATGAACAAGACACTCAGTATTGGGTTTTTTTGTTATATTGGTTATCATTTCTGCTGCTCTCTTGGCCAGGTCTGACTTGAAAAAGAAATGCTTAATCTCATTGAGAACGTTACCTGTGTAACTAAAGGGTGTGTAAATAATCAACAGTAAGAACTTGCTGTTTTACTTGCTTTTAAATGTAATTGATGGAGACAAAAATGATAAATGTGTGCAAGTTTTTGTGTGGTGCAATGAAAAAGTCCAATCTGTCAGCTCAATTCTCTATTTCTTAAATAGAAGTAAAGAGTTTTTATTTGAGTTTTTAGAATTTGTTGGATGGAAGTTGATTTGGTGAACATTTTATACCTCCTTTTAACATTTTTCTTTTAGAAAACTTAACTCTGAATGCAAAATGAAGCACAGTGACACTACTTACATTGGAACTGAGGATCTTTTTATTCTCACTGCTGCCTCAGAGTCATCTTCACAGTTGTTTTTCTCTGCTTCTTCTGAAAAGCTTGTTCTGCGTGTTTTAGCTTCCTCTACTTCCAGTCCCTCTACATCTGCCTCAAGGGCCCCACCGTCCTCTTTACGCCCACAGGTGAATCCCTCTCTTGGATCTCCTCCTTCTTTAACAAGCTTCTGCTCATTCTCCACCTGCTTCCAGCTTTTGGTCAGAGATGACACCATGTTGGAGCACTTCCTCCGACGGGTGGGCGAGCTTTTCTTCTTTAGCAGTCTGTCAATCTCCTCATCTGATGGGAGATGCTCCCTCTTGATTTTTTCTGTCAGGAGCCCAATACCTGCACTCTTTTCCTGAGCGCTGCTGGTCACTGTCTTCACCACTTGCTTCGTCTTAATAAAAGATGCCACTGGTGTCTCATCCAATGTCTTAACCTCACCAGTCTTTGATGTTGTTCTTTGTGGAGCCACGAAACCTTTAGAAGCTTCTGTTTGCTGCGTTTGAATGGGCGGAGGCTTCCTGGGAACCCACTTCTTTTTGGGTTCCTCTGGTCCACCCAGTGGAGACGGAGCCCAGCCGCTTGGCTCACTGGCCTGCTTGTTCTCATTCTCTGTCACCCATTGCTGCCAGCTGCTTGCCAGGTTGCACACCATGCTAATAGTGCGGAGCTTCTTGATGTTCTTGTTGCTAAATGATTTCCTTTGGGAAGTTTGGCCATTGTGTTTGTCTGACATAATTGTCTCTATTAATATGTAAATAGAGGCACAATTAATCCTCACAAGTAAGCTGTAAGATTTGCTAAAATGAACTCATATCCTCTGCCTGACTCGCTGTACCTTTGTTGCCTCGGTTTCCCTGCTCCCACACACAGCTCCAAACTGGGGAGCGTAAACCCTAATGGTGGAAAGTATTCGAGTCATCCCAGGCTACCAACGTGATCGTCTTTCTCTGACACTGGTCACCCCCATGCACTCATGTTTCATCACAGATTAAGGCGCTTGTAACTAGAGGTGAACAGGACAGTAGACCAGAAGTTTCTGAATTAAAACAAGTGCTGTTGAACAGAATGACAAAACTTACTATTTTATATGTATTCAACATGTTCAGCTTCATAGATATTAATGATGATGATGATGTATACTGGGAAATATCTGCAACCATTACACAACATTCTACTTAGCTTTGTCACCCCCTGTTCATGAGGAGGTATTCAATGCCTTTGGTAAAAGTACGACTTGTGACTCTTGATAAAAAGCATAAAACTGTTTTAAAAAGTCTTACAAAGAATAAGTTGAACTCAAAAGCTGTAAAACCCATTTTTAATGGTATCATCTTTACTGCCAAAACCTGACATTTTTGGCATCAACACAAGCTTATGGTGGCTAATGTTAGTCACTGTTATGAAACTTTAGAGTTGCTGAGCCCATTTGCTGATTTCCTTGCTTTCCGTTTTACCCTTTAACCGTCTGAATGTATTTTGTGGTCAAGGGGCTGCAGTAGTTACTGCATATAGTGTGGCTTTAAGGGAATGTTTCAAATTAACCCTCTGAAGACAACAGTGGTGCATGAAGTAGTTAAACAGAGAATAAGCAAAGGTATTGTACAGAGAGAATGGATACCGTGGTAATTTATATCTACGAAAACATACACTATGTCTTTCTCTCTTTTATTTTTGTGAAGATAGTTGGATTTCTTTCTTTGCTCCAAATGGGATAGCATACAATTTCATTTTGCTTTTGGCATAATGAGAATAAAGATTCCAATTTTGATCTATAAACTAACAAAAAAACAGAAATATTAAATTTAAAGTACAAATACAGCAACTTAATTGTGTACTCGACTAGCTTTTAACTGTAGCTAGTTAATAAGCTGGTGATAAAAAAAAGTACAAGTATAACAAAAGGAAACTTGGGGGAGTTTCAACCAGGAAAGAATATGATACCTGCAGAAGACTGGGATGTCTTGCTTACGCATGCAGTGGTTTAGTCTTCCAATGTAGAGGTAAGGAAATCTCATCTCACTCAGTGGAGAGCGGCATGTATTCTGACATTAGCCTTAAGGGGTGTTTAGTCCTGTTTTAAGAGCTGTGTTTTATATGAAGATGGTTTTATGTGTGTTGATTTTACATATGCATGTCTGATGAGCAAGGGGCCTGTTTATAAATAGGATTTGAAACACACACGCACACAGGCATTAAGTTGCATCTGTTGGCAGTCTGTCACGGAGGGTGGAAGTGACTCAGAGAGCATCAGCAGAGGACATGTCTCAAACCAACTCAGCATGTTAATATATACAGTTTCAAACTGTGCTGAGAGGAAGGCAAGTGCTCCTCCACAAGGACAAACCGGCTCACTATGCTTTCAAGTCTGGGGTGAAGATAAAATCTGGGCTTACAAATGCTTTCAAAATGCAAACAAAATATTCATTTTAATCCAAAATAACACAATAAAACAGCATTCTTTTTAATGCTTTTAATTAACAGACAGTATTTCATTCACTTCCTTATCTAGAAACTGCCAAAGAGTTTGTTTTCAAACAATACATGTTATTTTTAGGTACAGTAAAACCACCCTGAGACAATTTACCTCACAGGGCTTCTTTGTTTTTATATGACACACTGCCACTACTTAAGATTTAGAAAATAACTGACCTCAGATAAAAACAGAGTCTGGCTAAAACTAAATATAGGCTTAAATTTAGGAGAAATATGAGCTGAAAATAAGAAACAGGGCACTTCTGCCCAGTAAAGAATGTGATACTTGCACAAGATGAGAATGCCCTGCTTACTCATTAAGTGGTTTGGTCTTGCAGGCAGACTGGAAATTCAAGCTCTCCATGCCAGCACACATCAGCTGATGTCTGCACTGTTCTGTACCCTGCATTGTGTCAGTGCTGCTCTCCCTGCCTCTGTTTGGCTTCATGTATGTACATACAAAGGTGAACAGTTCCCAGAACATAGTCATACTGCAAAATATAAAGTACTGCATATGAAAATGACAATTCTATTCAACCTGCCTTTTTTTAACTGATATTTTTATTTTATTTTATTTCGTTATACATGTAGTTGCATTCTAATTTTTGTGAATTGTATTTTCTTGTAGGGAGTCCAATTTGCTAAAACATTAAAGTTTGTCACAATCAAGGCAACACTCACTCACACTCAGTTTTTAGTTTGGTTGTCTACCACTGGAGGTCACTATGACTTCATTGTTGGAGCAGCATACAAAGCATCAGGCTACAGATAGCTTAAATATGTGTTTAGTATTTTCACAGGGACCAAAAAGACCTTTCTACTAATAAGGAGACAGCCAGTTACACTGTATATTGAATTTAATCCCTATAATTTGCACTATTTATCACAATAAAACTCCAATTCCAAAACAGTTGAGATGCTCTGTAAAATGCAAATAAATGATTTGCAGATCTCTTGAATCCATATTTTATTCACAATAAAACATTTTACTTTTATGAAAAATATTAGCTCATTTTGAATTTGATGGTAACAGCACATCTGAAAAAGTTGGGCAACAAAAGACTAAAAAAGTAAGTGTTATAAAAAGAATCGCTGGATGAACTGTTTTTTAATTAATTAGGTTAACTGGCAACAAGTCAGCAACATGATCGGGTATAAAAGGGTATCACAGACAGGCAGAGTCGGAGTAAACATGGGCAGAGCTTCACCAATCTGCAAAAAACTGCGTTCGCAAATTCTGGAACAATTTCAGAATAATCGTCCTCAACATAAATGTGTGAAGACTCTGAGAATCTCATCATCTGCAGTTCAAAATATTGTCAAAAGCTTCAGAGAAACAAGGGAAAATTAGCGTTGGATGCTTGTGATCTTCGGGCCCTCAGGTAGCACTGCATTAAAAACATAGAAATCCCTGCATGGGCTCAGGACCACTTCTAGAAATCACTGTGAATACAGTTTGCTGTGTCATCCACAAATGCAGATTAAAGCGCAAAGAAGAAGCCATATCTGAACATGCTCCAGAAATGTTGCCATCTTCTCTGGACAGAGGTGAGGCGGAAAATTGCTCTGTGGTCAAATTCATTCAAATTTGAAATTCTCTTTGGAAAACATGGATAGCACATCCTCTGGACTAATTGGGAAATTATCCTTCAGCCGTGGTAGCGTGTTCGCAGACAGCCTCTGTTGTCAGATGGGGGCAGCGCCAAAATATATGGTACATCCAGTCTGTGGGATACTCATGACTGTGATGTTGTTGGTCAATCAGCCAGAAATGGAGCAGATCAGTGTTATCCTCTCACTGTACTTACTTTTTTACCACTTGTCAACCAATCAGGACTACAACTTTACATCTGCACCATGAACGCATCACAGAGGGAAAAAAAAGGGCTAAGACAGGAAATTAAAAAAAACAAAAAAACATCCCGGTTACAGGAGGCTAATTATTTTAGGGTCTTTATCTTATAATATAAACCGCCTTGAGGCGACTGTCATTATGATGTGTTGGTGCTTCATAAATAAAAATGGAGGGAAACTGGCTCCGTGAACAAACTCTGACCAAAGTTACACTTCAGTCGTAACGATACTTTGTATATGGAATGATGCTTATACAGCACTTTTCTACTCGTGCGCTCAAAGTGCTTTATATAACACACAAGCACTTTTTTTCTATGCCTTTTCTACCTAAGTGCTTTCTATTTAATATTCACACTCCAAAACGCAACTCAGGGTCCAGGATCTCGCCCAAGTAAACTTTGGCATACAGACTGCAGCAGCAGGGGCTCAAAACACCAAACCTTTGATTTGCAGATGATCTGCTGTTCCTCCTGAGCCACATCCACGCTATCATTTATATGTTGGGATGTTGATTTGATCATTGCAGCAACACTCCAAGTCTGATGAAGAGGATAAAGACAAGCATGATAAAAAAAAAAAAAAAAGGTCTCAGAGATAGAGCACAGATCACTTCAGACCAGACTGCATTCTGAGCAAGACATCCCAGTCTTCTGCATGTACAGTATTACATTTATTACTGAGCAAGTATCTCTGTGCTTTTTCTGGAAGCAATAACAGGCTGCAGCACACAGAAATTAACTCATTTGACAGTAATAACCATTAACCTGCCCATCAGATGTAATCAGAGGTTACAGCTGGGTAGAATGATCCAGAACCACTCAGTGTTCTGGGACCCTCTGTAAATGAACAATTACATCTGATAGGCAGGTTAATGCATTTTGACATTTCTTTGGGCAAGATACTCAACCCCAAGTTGCCCCTATGTATCCACAAGAGAGAGTGTGTGTGTGTGTGTGTGTGTCGCATGTGTGGATTCAAGTGAATAAAACATGTAGTAGAAAGAGCTTGAGTAGAAAGGCATTGTATAGAGACCAGTCCGTTTACCATATACCTCAAGAGTAGTAGATATCAGTTTGATGATGATGCTGATTAGATTCACTCACCGAATTCTACCTCTTTCTAGTGTCCATAGGTTGGAAAATCAGCCATGCAGCTCATGAAACATCTGCTTATACCTTGTTGTTATTCAGATAGCTAAATCCCCAAAGGGCAGTGATCTTATTTCTCAACGCTACACCACTAAACCCGATCTTTCACTGAATAGTGAAAAATTAAGAATGACACAGAATCCATGGAGCTAAAAGTGACGTTCAAAGATGCTTCAGGTGAGGAGGAAGAACGTTCCTCTAGACTCAGTGAATGCAGAGTGAGTCTGAAAGTGGAGACACTGCACCTGTGCTTCCTGTTGCTTATCAACATGTGCAGTGTTTCTGCTGTTTTGTTTACCCTCCACTGCTTGTACTGAATTTGTTTTATTTGGCTGCAGATATTAATGCGCCTCAATTGTACAGGAATGCGTTTGTTAGGGGCTCTCAAGCTGTTACTCTGACCTTTGCCTGTGTTCCTGGATTTTTGTTGTGATTGCCGTTATCCTTTTGATCGTACTTGGAGTGTTGCTAAAATGACCAAATCAACTTCCCAACATGCAGATGACACAGATGTGATTGAAAAAGTAACTTTGGTCAGGGTTTGTTTGCAGGGCCAGTGTAAAATGACAAGATGGAACAGCTGTAACTGGGATGTTTCTTTTTTCCTGTCTGTAGACCTTCACTTGTTGTCTCTTCATTTACAGGCCAATAAACAATATCTATAACTGTCTAACTGCTCTTGACAAATAATCGGGATTACCTACACAAAACTGCAGTTTTAATGCAGCTGTATTGAGCTCTTGAAATGCTACAATGCTGACCCTGACAAAGAAGTCAGCAGTACAAATCTGTCTTGGCACAGGAAAAGTAAACCACTATAAAATCCACTAATACTTCCTTCCGAAGAGGATAGATGTTATTGTTTGACTGTGTGATTTGTCTTTTATAAATAAAGATGGGAAGCACAGTAAATTAGCGCTAGCTCAAAGCAGGGGTCAGTGAGGCAAAGAAGATACCTCGTCCCCTGCAGAGGGATGGATGGGATGACAGAGTGCACTGTTGGAACCAGACAAGTTGATTAGCTGAAGGCCGAGGGAGAGTTTAAAGGTCCCTGGTTTGGATTTATGCGCTGGGTTTGATAACAGTGTTTTACACAGTGAAGAGCCTGGATTAAGACGAGGAAGAAATATAACAGACAAAACAGGAGCATACTGGCAGTGTTTACATTTATATGATCTATTAGTAGTACTGTTTAATGTTACAGATTTTTTTTATGTGTAACTGATAACTGCTAAGGCTTTAAAAAGGATTAAAATAGCCTCCTTGAGGTGCTTTGAGGCTCTCCTTATGCACACACAGCACTGACTTCTGACAAATCTAGACGAATAGCGCTAACACTCACAGTTACAATGCTAACATGATAACATTTATAACTTTGAATATTTATAATGTGTTATCGAGCTTAAATTTTCGACTTGGTGCTGTAAAACAAAGTCTGCACAGTGTTTTGGTAGTTCTCAGATGCTTGTGGGTGGCATTTCTCCGCTATAGTTCAGTTACACAAGAGTGAACCTCTAGGAAAAACACTGGCTGCCCAGTGATTGCACTGAATTTCTTTGCTGTTGGAGAACAATCACAAGCAGTTGGTGCTGCAACCAAATGGTTGCCCACAGTTTGTGCATGCAACACCTTCAACCTCTGGGCGATCGCACAAGTTGCCTAGTGAAAGGCAACCTATTTTCCTCTGACTCAGACTAACTGCAGACACTCTCAGAAAGACTGATAAAGGTTTGCAAAATGATTTATCACAGCTAATCGCTGTGTTATCAACAAATTGCACAAAACTGCCAAATTGATCATATTCAGTCACAAACTAATAGCAGATTTCTAGGAGATTAACTTTCTTTTAGCTATTTTATTGACATGTTGACGCTTTAAAGGCAGAAATTGGCTGCAAGCAGTCACAGACAGTGTCGCCATTTTCAAAGAACCCAAGTTACAAGTGTATTACACATGGTCACAGCTATTTTGGTTACCACAGTGTGCAGCTACTCTTTTGTCTTGTGTGAGTGTAGTGTTATGTGGTGCAAATGTGCAGAATTGGGCATTTATGGTATAAAAACAGCAAAGATTTATATACATGAGCTACACGTTCCCTGTAGAACATGATAATTTTCTATTGCTATAAAAAATGAGATCCCTTTATGTAATGTGCTTCACAAAAACAAAGATTTTTTTTTTTTACCCAGATAAAGTGCTTTCTCCCATTAAATATCATAATGTATAAGATTTTAAAAAAAAATAAAAGACAGGTACTTTATTCAATATTTGCACTTTTAAAAAATCACTTATAGTTGGGCAGATTAGCGATAACTGGCATTGTAGCACCATGGTTTCATTGTTTCACAGCAAGATGGAGCTGGGTTTAAATCCACCAGTGGGGAGTTTGTTTATATTTTTCCCTCTGGGTGCCCTGGCCTTCTCTTACTGAGATAAAGTAGTTCTCTGAAAAGTATATCCCTGTGTTTCACAATTTCAAGAGTTTAAAACTGACACTTTTTAATATCA
>VUQG01003921.1:8910-30103 GCA_015106755.1 Etia nguti
GAAATAATGGAATATAAAAAATACACCACTTCTGTTTTAAATGATAAATGAATTTACTACAGAATAAAAGAATATTTATTTTAAAATCAATCAATCGTTATTGACAAACTTTATGTCAATAGTTAAAAAAAACAACACAACACATTAACCTTAATAAAAAAAGAAAAAAAAAATTTAGAGATATAAAAGCATAATTTTTACATAAAATACACAATTACTTAAAAGAAATCAATAAACACACAACCAGTGCTTTGGAACCGCTCACTGTTTGATCCGTGAGCGCTAAAATGAAACTGTTACTAGAGCCATCCAGTCGTTCTCTAAACGTGAACGTTACATTTCTTAAAAATCTAAATGTCAAACATAGTTTTTCTGTTCAAAAAAGAAAATTTCTTAGAAAACAATTAGACGATCACTGCGAAAAAGAGAACAGAAACCATAGTTTGTACAGTTACGTGTTTTGTAACAAAAAGGGTGAAATCTTGATTACACACTGACCAGCAACCATTTTAACCTTTGATCCCCAACCAGTAATAAAGGCAGTTTCACAGGGTCCTGAACCCTGGACAGAAGTCACACACAGTGGCAAAGAAGGGAAGTAAAAGGACAAAAAGAAAGAAACATGTTGTTCACTGGTTTTTATTGATTTTGGTTGGCTGTTGAAAAGGTCTTTGGTCATGCCCTTACCAAAGGATACTAATTTGCTCGATCAAGTCTGTCGGGATATCGACTGGGAGGAGGCTGAGCTCGTGCCATTGTGTTTGCTCCAGCAGGGAGCTGGTGTGTGAAACAGGATTACTAGAGGTCAGGCATCTAGTGAAAAGATGTCCATCACTTTCAGCGGGTAATACAAAGGGGTGGGGCCTGGCAGACATGATTAAGATGTTGAAGCCCAGAAGGAAAGGCAAGCTCGTGCACCGGCACACTACAATTCACGTTCAGATTTGCAGCCTGTTAGCCTGTATGGTTATTTTTATTAATGTAGGCTGTTTACCTTACAATAGGAAGCACATGGAGTTGACTGTTGTTGTGAACTGGTGCTGTAAAACTGATTTAAACTGAACGGTTACAGAAATGCAGGAGGCTTTGTGAACTGGAAAGAAATGTGTTTCATATACTGTTTATTTCTCTTCATCGTCTCCATCTACTTCATAATTTTGCTGATCCGAGTAGTGACAATGAAAATTTTCCCCAAAACATGTAATGCCAGAAAAAAAGTATTTGACCTCTTCCTGATCGTCAGATTCATTTCAATATTAGACAAAGATGATAGATTTGAAATAATGATTTCATTTATTAAGGGAAATCTACGTGAAAAAGTAATTGACCCCGTTTGTTAAACGATATCTAAAGAACTGCAGGCCTCTCTCGCCTCAGTTAAAGAACACAAAAGCTCGTCTCACATTTGCCAAAAACATCAAAATAATCCCCAAAACCTTTGGGAAAATATCCCGTAGACTTCATGCCAATGTTATGGTGGCTGCAGGGTGATGGTCCAGGGCTGCTTTGCTACTTGGAGATCTGGATGACTTGCTGTAATTGATGGCACTGTGAAGCCTGCTGTCTACCAGAAAACATCCTGAAGGCCATCCATCCGGATATCACAGCCAAGCATGTAATAGACATGCCAGTCCTCTGTGTCTATTTCACGCTTTGCCTCTCCAAAGTGTGAAAAGGACATGCATGCAGAAGCTGCAGGAAGATGCAGGAAGATGCAGGAAGATGAACATGAAAATAATCACCGGAAAGTCACTTACTTACATGTATATGCATATTAGCCACCCAGCTTAATTCTGACTATTAATGACTCTGGACTCTGAATATGTGTCTATTACATGTTTTGCTGTGGGTTGAGCAGTTCACGCCCTGACACTGTACTAACTCAAGTGCTCCTGGGTTATGTAGCAGGACAATGATCTGTTGAAGTCAGGACTTAACCCTATTGAGATGCTTTTTGACCTTAAACTGGCCGTTCATGCTTGAAAGAGTCTTCTACAGAAAGGAGTGGGCCAAAATTCTTCTTGTCAGTTATCTAAAATGCTGTTCAAGCTGCCAAGGCTGGCAGTTATTAGGTTAAAGGGGGGGTTTCATTTACCACGCTGGACAGCTTTTTTTCCTTAGGAAATGAAATCATCATTTAAAACCTGCATTTTGTAGTCACATGATTAATATTAATCTAATATTAAAATTTGTCACATTTACATGCAAATATGTTACATGTCAGTTTGACAAATATTATTTAAAAAATGAAGAAATCAAACAAGGGGCAAATACGTTTTCGCCCCACTGTAATAATCTCGATTATAGAGAAAATCTGAGATTTGAGAATCAATCTTTTTTTTTCATTCAACATCCTGAACATAGCTCTGTAATATAGATATACTCCTCCTTCAGACCAAAAATATCGTAAATTAATACAAAAATTGTGGTTCAAACTATTAAAAAAACTAAAAGAGAGCTTCATTTATTTTTCTAATACTTTTGTGTGATGAGCTACGCTTAAATAATGAAAAACATGAAATTGTGGATTTTTTTTAGCCATAAGCCAAAACTTTCAGCGAACGTCCATAAAGATAAACAGCATGTATCAGTGATACGTCACTTCCCCTCCAGTAGCTTTTATTAAAACTGAGATAATGACTGGTTACTGTAACAGTATTGTTTTGTATTTTGGTTTTTTGTGACTTCACAGTGCATTTTGTATGCTACTGCTTCCAATCTCTCTGGGCTGTTAGATTTTCATCCAGTCTTCAAAGGTAACACGCCCTAAAAGCCTGACAAGTCTGTGTCTATGAAGTCATCCAACTGCTCATGAGATATGTATATTTTCCTGACTGAATCTGAATACTTTATTAATCCCAGAGGAAATGATGTGGTCACAGTTGCTCCAAGACAGTAAGAACAGTGACTAAAATAATGAAATAATAAAATACATTACAAGTTACAAAATATGCAATACGTTGCATACAATATATTGCAAACAGCTCTAATTATAAATGCCCTGGTATAATATATACGGTCGACACTGAGTTGCCCCTCTTCTCATACTGTACCTGCCTGTTGCTGATGTTTCCTTCCGTGTGTTTCAGCAGAACTGACTTTCAGCAGGCTGACTTTAATCTTTAAAGTTTCCTGTAAACTTGGCCACTGATCTTTTTTTCTAATCATACCAGTGATCTGCCGCTGACATTGGAGAGTAGAGTTTTTAGAGCCGAGCAGCAGACTGTTGCTATTCTTCAGTACCTGCCCCAACCCAACCTCATCCCCGCACCCTGGGCAGCAACCAGGCCACCGGCCTTCAGGCAAAACTGAGGACTGGTGGCCTGGCTGCTTCAGCGAGCACATTTCTTCGGTGCTTTAATAAAATATGGAAATGGTAGACATATTGTTCATTGCAATATAATTTTATTTTTATTTTTGCATAGTTTCCAATCTCTGCAGCTGATTCTAGCAAACACCCATGTAACAAATCAAACTGCAAGTCTTTAGTTATTTTGTGAGCAAACTGATATGTGATATGTATGTCAGAACGTTAGTGTCAACACATTAATCTATTATTAGTACAAAAAACAACGAATAAACATCAATGTTTTGCTTGTTGTTGAAGGTTGTGCTCGCTCATGCCACGTGTGTAAAGCTCGTCATACCACTGTACAAACATTTCCATTGTGCAGCAACTTTGGGGCACTGATAACCTTCAAACCACATGAAACCAGAGCCTGACATGTGAAGAGCCCGCAGACTATCACAGACGTGTCCCCTTTGTGGAAACAAGCCTTTCTCTCCATTGAGCAAACAGCCAATTAGCTATTATGGAGACTGACTGTGAGGATGTGTGTGCGACTGCTTTTTGTGGATGAGGTTACTGCCTCTTACCTCTATAGGTGGGACATCTGCTGAGGGTTTGTGTCCCTGGATAAGTACTAGCCGAGTGCGAGCCCAGCACCTTTTCAACCTGATCACATAGGTATTTAGCTCTTGGCCCGGGCTAGCGTTTTGTTTGTTTTATGTTCAGAGCAGGTGTTTTACAATCATTAGCGACTCCATTACGACCCCAGCTCTAAGTAGAAGACAAACAGTGGCCATGCATCTATTCTCAATGGAACCATCTGGTGGCAAGGAGGAAAAATGGCTGTGTTTGGCACTAGTGTTTGCCAATGGTCACATAATTGTGTTTCAGAGGAGAGGAGGCAGATAGCAGACAGAAAAGCTGAAGTGCTGTGGGTTTTATAGAATGTTTCCAATGTCTTTGTCTGCTCAGCCAACATCCTGGTGTTTGTATTCATCCGTTTACAGTAGGGCCTAAATGTCCTTTTTATTTTCCAAAGAAAAGTTTTTTTAGACGCTCAATAAATTTCACATTCACAGGGTACACAGAGCTTTCAGAGCTTTTGATAAAGCAGGCTTCCGTCAGATTTATTCCCCGCTACATTCGGTGTATCGACGGAGCACGAGACTGCTTCCCAGTCCCAGAAACTTCTATTAGCTTCAAATGTACGGGCAGGTATTAAAGTTTAAAATTAAATGCATCGATTTATATCTCCATCTGCTTGGTGTTTCTTTGCTGGATATTTGTGTACAGGCATTTTTAGCACACAATGACAGACGACACTCCAGTAAATGTTTTCTGCCGTTGTCTGTTTGATTGAGTCACATCAGTGCCAGAGTTAGTCGTGACTGAACTTTGCTCTTATCCGAGGGTGCAAATCTGCACTTTCAGCACTTTGACCAGAACCCGGCAAGTGGGGGTGGGGTAGCTGAGCGTGGACTGACGATCTCAGTATTTGTAAAATGCCGGTTCCCGTACTGAACTGACTATCGCCAGGGTTCGTTTTGTCGTTGTTCCTTTTTAAAAATGCATTTTGTGTTTAGTCGTGTTGCTGTTCGCATGCAGTGTATTGTTTGTGTTTGTGTACACCGTCCACAGTCTCTCAGGGCTCTGCTTGTTTGTGGAAAAGGCTGTCAATAGCGATAATTATTCCAAACAAAATGCTGCCCCCACTACACGTAATTATGCCACTGATGCTAATTACTGTGTGAGTTATTAACGACTCATTAAACAATTACGGTCACCGTCAATGATATGCTAATGAATTTCACATGAAACATGTGTAAAAGTAACTGTGCAGGAAGGTGATGGATGGAGGGCCCACACTCTGACCAGACGCTCTGCATTTTCTGCTTAGCTTTGGCAGTTATTGCTAGGATTAATATCATCACCTTACACGCATTCAAACGCAGGTATATGGGAAAAAAACATCTGTGTGTATTTTTCCTCAGAAAGTAAAATAATAATAATTGAGTATTTACAGGAATATGCATCTCATTTCTAAAGAACAGCAGTAAAAACATTTTTACTAAAACATTAAAAACCTCTTTTAACACAAAGAGCTGAGCTGGTTTATTGTAACGTAAGCACAATCAGCTTTTCAACTCTCATTACTAAAATCACTTGGAAATGCATTCAATCAAAAGACAAATAGTCAAAATGAATATTTTCCTACTCTGGGTGAAATATTGTTTTATTATTAAATACATTTGTTTTCCAGGTCATTCATTTATCTACAGTATTTACATCATTATGTCAAACTGGGTCTCATTAAATGTGATACACAGAGTTTTCATGTTTCCACTGGTGACTGAATATATTCCTTCATTTGGTGCTTTACATATGGGCGTACAGAGCCACTCCCATCAGAATAGAAGTGTTTCATTGTATGCTAAAGGTCATTTTTCAGAACAACTTTGTTCTGATTTGCAGTGACCGTTCCCTCTAAGAAGACAGACTGATGTCGAGGTTCATTTCTTGCGTAAATGTTACGGGGATTTTGTGTCACTGCAGCTGACATTATCAACCAGCAGTGCTGTGTCTGAACTGGCTGCCACTGGTTACTGAGTGATCCCAAGAAAACATTATTAAAATTATATAGATATGTTGTCAGAATTAATTAGCCCTATCATATGAAGACGAGGCAGAGATGTTTGGATTGGAGCTTTTATGCTGTGTTCTATTGTTCAATGAGCTGTGGCAGATTTTGCATTTTGTGTGAGCGAGCGAGAAAGCGAGTGCAGTGATGGTTTATATGTGCCTGAGAAGTCGGCACAATGGAGTATTTCATCTAATGGCTAAATATCCCTCTGTTTCAAGTTCCTGGAGTGAGAACCTTGGGCAAATTGATGTATGTCTCCTCCTCCTCCTCCTCCTCCTCCTCCTGGATTTATCCTCTTTTTTTTTCCCTCCAGCAGCATTATGGGTGGTTTTAAAATATTAATGTGAGAGTGCATTTAGCAGAGAGCAGCTCATATGGGTATTCTCTTGTGACTCCCCATTCAGGTCACAGGGGAGCATCTGCCTGTTTCTCTGCCTGCCTGATTTACTCTAAATGCAACATTAAAGATCCTCTTTCCTTGTGGCTTCTGCATGCTCGATGTTATCTTTTCTAATGTTCATACACAGACACATATAGAGAGAAAACGCACACACATGCACATACACATATATGTATATAAAATAAAGTCCAATAATAGGACAGAATGATGGTGTTTTAAAACCATCCACTCATTTCTCAGAAGAGCTGCTCCCAACAACACTGATTGGAACAGACTGGGTGTCATATCTAGTTAAAGCACAAGTCAGACAACACCACCCTCTGAGACACGCACACACACACACACATGTTTGTACACAGATGATCCTGAAAACAAAAACACTGAAGTGCATTAATTAAACAAAAACACTAGACAAAAAGTCACAAAGGCAGGAAATACCACATTATTATCACAGCGTTCACAGAAGTTCCTTTTCTTGCCTTCTTGGACACACACGCCGCCTCGAGGCTACGAGCTTGGCCTGCAAACTGTTCTTTAGATCACGGCTCAAACACAGGGGTGAAGTCGAGTACAACACTCGGTTCTTCTCAGTGCATCAACAACAAAAACAGTAACAAAAGTAAAGTGGTGGAAATGAGAATTCATGATAGGATTCTTTTTGGCTTCACAGCTCAGTCCTCCAGTTAGTATTCAGGGACATTTGTGTCTCCAAGTATTCTGGACATTTGGCAAATGGAAATAAGATCAAATGGACATATTACAGCAAATAATCCTCTTACACTTACACAAATGAACGAGTGAATGTAGGTTAAATTAACATGTCTGCATATTTATTATTATTATTACTAGTAATAGTAGTAGAGGTAGTATTATTTCAAGAACTGCAACAAAAAAGTTCCTAACTTTGTTCATTTTTTTAATTTGACAGTTTGAGCTCATTTCTGTAGAGTAACACTGGATAGACGAGGTCATATTTTATCATATTAAAGCGCACATGAAATATAGTTTACTAGAATGTGAGTGAAGCCTCGATGATGGCGTGTAGAAATACTAAAATGTATGTACTTTTTTGTCTGTGGTTTTTTATTATTTTATTACATAACCATGACAACCAGCCAGCCAAAGAAATAAATTAACTTAAAAAAAAAAAAAAAGAAGAGAAAAAACTTGTTTTTAATCTGCACTTCTGGAAAAAAGTCAAACAAGTTTTTGTGTCATCCATTCACAAAATGCAAAGGTTGGTTGAGCACTCAAAAAACCTTCCTTATTATAGACAAAACAGGTTTTCTAGCTAAATGACTGGTATCATAATAACCCAAAATATATATGTTCTAAATGATCACAACATCAGATGAAAATTAGAAAGTCTGAGCTCTTTCCTCGTCTGATTCATCCTAAAGACTAATGGACATAATATGTCAAATTCAGGACACTTAAGCATGTGTAAAATGATGTGACAGGCTATGTTCCACATATGACTGAACTCATTAGTCTTGCACTCTGCAGTCGATCATTACCAAACTTTGTTACTCTGTGCTGAAGCCACCTGGCACAGTAATCTTTCAATATTCTCTACTTATGTGGCACACAGAATAAAAACTGTGAAAAGAGATTTGGGATATTTAATCTGAATTTTCACACAAGAATCAAGATTTAGAAATGACGATGCTGATAATTGCTGTTATTAAGATGACTCAAGTTTAATAGAAGCTGCTGCTTCTATTCTCCAGAGTGACATACGGTGAAAAGGGACCATCGTATGTAATTTGGTGTAAACAGTATGCTACACACAAAGTGTGCGGAGCGCTATTTTAAACAAGCAGACGGCAGCAGTCTGAGAGCTGCGCTGCTCTTCAGGTGCTCAATAATTAACTGCGTGCCGCTCACTGAGTGCCTGTGGTGTGGCGGAGGAAGTCAGGCAGAAGCTAGAAACAGGGCGCAGTTGGTGTGTGTAAGTGTTTTCAGACTGCAGCTCTCTTGTTCTATAACCTGCTTGTTGCAACATTTGAAAATGAGTCTCTTGTGCTCACTGCCGTGTCTCTTTGATAAAGGCGGGATCTACAGACACATACACATCATCAACAAGCGTGTCTGGGATTCTGATTACTGTTACTGATGAGGATGTCCCACAGCACATCAGGATGGGGGATGAACGAGATCTCGGCAGTCTTTGTGTCGGCATTAAAGTTTAAGGTCGCGTGGGCCTGTTTTACACAGCTGCTGATCCCTGACTGACGCTGAACTGGAAAGCAGCCATGGGCAACAGCATGTCAGACACCAGAGCGCTGGTCTCCAGGTGCTACAGTGCCACAAACAAGTGTTGAATTAGACCCACTGGGACCTGAAGCTACATACGCTAACGTTGCCCTGTTGCTGTTAAGATGACTGCCGTACACCAGGACTCAAAGGTGTGCAGCACCATGCACAATGCACGCATACATGGTTTGGACATTTCTCATGCTTAAACCACAGATGTAAAATGCAGAACTCGTACTTTAGGTATATCTAAAGACGTTGCATGGAAGCATAGAAAAAAGTAGCATAGCATAGTAGCCATAGAGCTGATTGGAGGGCTGCTAAACTGTGACCAGTCAAAACACCAATGCACATTTTACAATCCAGAGTTTCTATCATTCACAAATGCTCTGTCAATACAGCAATACAGAGTGACACCAGGCTGCCTAGTTGTTTGACGTCACTTCCTTTACTTTATTCACATTTTTCTACAGAGTGAAGCTCTTTTTGTGCTCGCGTCATTTATTTAAAAAAAAAGACTAGCCTGCAACAATTCTTTCAAAGTGGAAACATTTTTAAATCTCAGAGGAGAATATTCAGTTTGTTCACTGAAACTCATCACTTTTACAGACAGGTAATATCTCATTAACAAATTAAAATAATACTACAGCAGATTTGTTAAGTTTAGCTGATCTGCTTGTCTTTGTCCATGCTGACCTACCTGGACAGATGATCAAAATAAGCTGATTGACATTCAGGACTTGTCTAGTTTTACTAACCACTCAAAGCGCTTTTGACTGCACATTTAAGCTTACTTGTTATACACTTATGTCCATCAGCCTCAGATATATGTCTTTGTACTGTGGAAGGAAACCTGTGCAGGCAGTGTCAGCCAATGAGGGGATACCAGGAACTTTCTTGTCATGAGGCAACAGTGCTAACCACTTGACGTTATTGATCAGTCTTATCATTGAAGATTAATTTCAATAACCATCCAGTAACCATAAAGACAATTAGAAATGTGGAGCTCCTCGTACCTAAATGACAGAACAGCTTGATTCCCAGTAAAGTGAGCAGTGTTTGGAACATTACATGTGTTCAGACTTGCCTCTGGTGAGCCAGTACTCAGCACATCAGGTTGTGGGTATGAATCAAACACAAGACATTCAACAAGAAGGGATGGATTTGTTTCTCATTTCTATGCATTTTACTTTAAGAAGAAAACACGTGAAATAAAAAAGAGACCCTATCACGACAACCCTTTTCCATCTGTAAGAAGTGCTGCATGCAGTTTCTTGGTTGGTGCAATGAGGCCCCACCCCAGGCAGTGCTGACGACACCTTCAAGTGCAAAGGCTGATGTTGTTCTGGTGAGGTATGGCTGCATTATAATGGAACGCATAACGTACTGCAACCACAATTTTAATGTTTAAACGCTCGTCCATGTGTGCACTTTACATTCATATAATAAATCTGTGTGATGAGATATGTGCATAGGAAAACCAGTCGTCCATGTCTGGCTTCTTTATTCGTAGTTTTATGTGATTATTTCAGCACAGAGTCTATACCAGTGAAAATCCCGGCTAAAGTGCAGCAGCCCTTTTAAGAAAGTTCGACATTTTTCTTTTACCTTGTGCTGAAATGAGCACATAATGAGAGTCTAGCAGCCCAAACTTCCATTAGCCTACTTTCAGCCTCTTTTGACTGGCATCTGGATGAATCCTACACATGCACACAACGAGCACAGTCATACAAGTCTGTACATTAATAGAAGAAATGATATCTCTTCATTAAAGAATCATCTTTCTCAATGGACAATCCTGGGCTTTGTGAATAGGTCTCCTCATGACCAAAACCACATCAATGCACTGAAAGAGAGGAAAAAAATGAAACATCCAAATTGCTACTTCAATCTCCAAGAGCTTTGAAGTGCTGTTTTCATCCCATTTTGACCAAAATAAATGTGTATTTTTATTATAGCGTGTGTCGGGAGGTTGCTAATGGGTTTGGAATAAAAGACAACATTTTGATTCAGCCAGGCGCTGGTGGCACAGAGACCCTTTTTACTTCAGCTCATTTTAAACCCAGAGCACTGCTGCTCCCCTATCATTGGTTGATCAAGTCAAAGATGACGACCCACTCAGTGTTAATGCTTGTCTGCAGTTAGAAATGATCCCCATGAACCAAATCAAAAGCCTGGCTCCCTGCTGAATAGATGCAGTGTCTTGTTCTGCTGCCTTCAGTTAGGGATCACTGCGACGTGCCCGTGTGAAAGACTGAGGGCAGCCATCCAAGGCTGTTTTCTCCTTCTCAGGAGTAGACTTTGCTGTTCCCGAGGGCAAGCTTATTCACTGCCAGGACAAGTCAGATCTGCTGAACAAAGCAGAGGAGCCAATGAGGGGCCGCTGCTATTCGGAAGACATTCTGCACCGGCTATTAGAAAAAGTCATCATGTTTTATGTAGCCAGGAAAAGCAGAACATGTCACCCGTTATTATTCGGAATCTATAGCTTGCTAATAAAACGGGAAATGTATTGTCTGTAACATGTTTTGGTGGTAAAACACTGATAGTTGCGTTACTAATTATTCACGGAATAAAGCAGTAAGCCGAGTGACTAGAGACAGAGCGGCAAGGACCAAATGAGGACATGATACAAGCTGGAAAGCTTCATTTTCACTGACTGTTTAAATGTTAAACCGACGACCAGGTTTGCACAGACTACAGTACCTGACGTGTGTGCCTGTCTTTCCTCCAAAGCAGGCTCAGCAGGTAGCCCCTTTCCTAAAGTTCTTTGGACAGATGGAAAGCTAGACAATTAAAAAGATTACACAGGTCTGCATGCGCGAGGAACAAAGGCCATTTCGCATTCAGTTTGTTTAATTTGTCATGATATACATGGGATTATGAATAAACACCAAAAGAAAAACAAAGTAATCTCAAACACACGTGCACAACATTTTCTCTGTTTTCAGCTGGCAGCTACACAAACGACACTCAAGTCCAGAGTTTGCAGGTAAATAAGCAAACGTGATGAAAGTCCAAACTGACATGTCACACTTAGATGCCACAAAATGACAGATCATTACCACCAGCAGCTGTTGTTAACAGACCAAAGAAAAATCACTATTTGCCCCTTTACGGCAGCGAGTGACTGATAATGAGGACTATTTACACAGTCCTCTAAACTTCCTACTCCATCGGTTGTGTTTTTAAAGGGCTCTTGAGCTCTCACTGGGTTTATCAAGATGAAAAGTGGCAGAGAGCTGTGTGCCATGTTTGAGACCTGTCTGAAGGTCTCCTCTGGCTGTTGTCTCAATTTGTCAAACTTGGCATCTTTATACACCATCCGAGCCCAAAACGTCAAATGTTGCTTGAAAAGTTACTTCCTCTGTTAGGCCGTCGTAAATTTTGTACCTTTTAGAAAGGAAGCATGTAGAACATAAAGGACATGGACACCCGCCTGCTGTTTAAGGGGTTTAATTTATGCCTGTTTCCATGGCAACTATCTCCTTGGTCTTTGCTAAAGCAGTCACCTGACAGGGGTCCATTAGCAACTGTGTCTTCTGCCTGTTAAGGAAATGCATGCGTATCAGTGCATAAAGGTTGCTAGTCTAAACAGGGCATCTGTCAGACTGTCATTTTGCCACCTTTAAGCGAAGCCTCAAAGTCTGCTCAGACAGGATGTTCATGAAGAATGATTTCTCTTTATGCTGAAGGGAACTCTGGAGTCTGGAGAAATCTGCTTAAGGTCAAAACTAAATGGAGCCTGCTAAGCCGAGTTTACAAGGTCACCAGCTTGTGCTAAAATCGTATTAAAGAAGACGCATATTGCATATTACATACTATCAAAGAGATAACTCTGGGTCTTATTTTGAGCGTTTTTGCTCATCCTCGTTTACCTGGTAATAAAATGATGTGTTACAATAATTAATAATAAGCTGGAGCTTATGTTTGCTACCACGGGACAACAGATAGGCAGGCTGCCAAGCTATCACAGTTATAACTGATTGCAAACAGTGCTTCAATATGTGCATGCACTTATCCAGAAAAGAAAAGGTAACTTTGTTCCTGGCTGGGGAACTGGTGTTGGATTCAGAGCTATGCTGAGACCATTGGAGACACAGCAGGGGGGTCGCTGCTGGGCCAGTATTAAGCCTGATTAGTATTAAGCGATTAAAAACCCTGCACGCACTCCAAACTGAAAGACAAAATAGGATCTTTGACATTTCCATGTGAAACAGATCTGACATCATTTTTCTGTCCAAAAGAACGACTCCATTCTGTTCTTTCCTTGTTTTCTCTTTATTTGGGAGGTTGGGTGGAGGGATTAAAACCAACTGGTTGAAATGAATGGGGTCTGGTTTTGTAAACAGACTCCTTTTCTGCTCTACCTGAGCACTCTCCTCATTCACACCATGACAGATGCATCAGAGAAAAACGTTTGCCCAAGGATTCGAACCACCAACCTTCCAATGAGTAGACCTGCTCTAGCTACAGCCAATATTGGTTGGAAACTTTAAGACTGGTTGTAGGTGGTGATCTCTAATGCCAGTGCCAGACTCTTTAACCATTCCAAATAAGGGAAATGTGGGGAGGAGTAAAAGCAACTCAAATTAATTCAAATCTTTTTTCTTTTTTTTATTAATAAATGTATTTAAACTTTCATTTATATAACAGAAAATGTTATGAGGTGGTAATTCAAATTAATTTTATAAATAGCATATGAGCCTGTTAGCAGTGCTGAAGATGACGTTTCTCTCCCTTTTAGGGGAATGTCGTCGATTTTAATAATACAGGTTCACATACACATAGTACCTTATGCCAAATATTGCATGCAAGCTTTTGTTGATGCAGTTTTTGAGGAAGTGGCTCAAAAAGCATACTCACAGAGAACCTTAGAAAGCAGATGCTCATTTTAATTACATTTGTGAGAAAAGACACACATAACTATGTTAGTCTGCCTAGAGGAGACCTCATACTGTTTCTTAAAGAGTCACAAGTCGCTCCTGATGTGTTCACAGAGTGTGAATGTTAGATATAAGAACCAGTCCACTTACTGTTTGGTTTTGGGCACCTGGTGCTGCAGTGGTTAGTACTGTTGGCTTTCTGTTTGGGGTTTGTGTGTTCTCCTCGCAGCTTTGAAGGTTTCCCCTGGGGGCTCCAGCTTCCTCCCACACTTCAAACACTGTTAGAAATGTTTTGGCATTTCTGAAATTGGCATTTATAAATTGCTCATTGGATATAATGAGGGCTCGAATACACAGAATAGCATGTGTTAGAATCCCAGGGTTTTGTGCTCCAAACTTCTTTCTGGATCTTGTCATTTCTTGAGTGTAACAGTCTCTCCTGTGTTTGGTTGTATTTGTATGTTGACATGAGTAATAGTTTTCTTTAGCATTTATTTGGTCCTTTTTATATTCTGGTTCTTCTTCCTGGGTTTTTTGTCATATTTACTTATTATCCTGTGTGATTCCTTTGTTCCCCCATATCTGTCTGGTCTCTGTGTTTCTTCTCCATGTCCAGTTTGTATGTCTCAGTATCTGCCACATTTCCTGTTTCACTGTGATAGTCTCTTGTCTTGTGCATGTTGTGTTCATTTACTTTCTTTGTCTTGTTACTCCTGATTTGCTCCCGCTGTGATTCCCCTCTTCCCCTAATCATCTTACTGAGCATGTACTGTCTCAGTCTTCCCTGTAGCCTTTGTCAGAGTGTGCTGTCTTTGTTCCCTACTGTTGCCTGGTGCTAGGTTAGTTTAGTTAGTTTTGAATGTGTTTCCAGTTGGATTGGCATTTTTTCATTAGCTTTTGTTTACCTCCACCTTCCTCTCTGTGTCCACATTTGGGTCGTCCTTCATCGCTCATCAAACACAACAACATGGTATGAAAATGCAGGAAAAAGGCTCGTGCTGATAGCTTTGTAAACAATGAGCCTGGAGCACTATATTAATGGCAGTACATTGTATTAGTTACCCCGGTCCTTCAGCAGTACCTGTATGTGATGAGCTGCAGTGAGGCTGTCTTCATGTTTCGTCTTTACACATTAGTTTGTGGGCACTGCAGCTACACAAGCTTGTCCTACTGTTACTCTGTGCTGCTTGTGCACTTTTCTCATGGCCCACTGTGAATGCTGAAGACCATGGTGAGAAAGTCGTATTTCTCAGCATTTATTTTCTACTTTGGGCCTTATTACTGGGTTCTTCAAATGGGATTTACAGCTGCATTTCCAAACACAGCAATGTCATGTCTGATTGAATATTTTGCCTCTCAATAAAGCTAAATATTTCACACTGTTACGTTTAGTGTATTACGATAATTATAATATTACAGTGTAGCAGCTTAAATGCCAAATCATAACTGTGTGCAGAAAAAAAACAAAGTGCTCTTCCACATGAAAGAAGCTTTATTTGGTCTTACCTGTGCTAGAGCAGTCTTAATTAGCATCAGACAGATATTACATCTTGGACATCTCAACTTCCAGCGTATCTCAGATCACTTAGACGATGAAGTCCTTTTAGCTGGGCCATTTCCACCTCAGCTGCTCATTTTACTGCTCCAGTTTCTGCAGTTTATTTGTGTCTCGGCTCTAATGAACTCAAGGTATGGGTCAATGAGTCTCAACAGATCCAACTGCTACAGTTTAGATATAGTTACTCACTGTTACTGTAAATAGTAACCTGGAAGCTGGAATATATTCTCTAGTCTACAGTCTCTCTGGTATTCTCCACCCCATCTGGAGAAGCAGGCCAACTTACCCACCTCAGCTCTTCTCACCTGTAGACTCACAGTATGGTTTACAACCTGTACAGTGTGTCAGACAAACAGCAGGGAAGAGTATTGATGCCACCCTCCGATCCATGTCTTCAGCCAGTTCCGGATTCATAGAGCTTCCATCTCCCATCCTTCCCACACTTAGTTTTATAGAAGCATCAAAAACAAGACCTCACAGTTCCTCGCCATCTGAGCTTAGTCTGAGGATTTTTTTCTTCTTCTTTTTTAAACTATAACACTTATATTGAAAATATCAAGTTTGTGATTTGGGGGGTAATTAGAAAAATGAAAATATCATAGGACTCATGTGTGTGAATGAGAGGGGGGCAGGTGCAAAGGTGAACATGCAAGGAACAGAGTTGGTGAAGGTGGACAAGTTTAAATACCTGGAGTCAAGCATCCAGAGGAAGAGCAAGAGAAGTGCAGTGGGTGTCAGGGATGATTTGTGATAGCAGCAAGTATCGAGACCTGCTATGATGTATGCTTTGGAGACGGTGGCACTAACAATCAGACAGAAGGTCGAGCTGAAGATGCTCAGATTGTCGTTGGGAGTGAGATGGAGCTGCCAGGCAGGAGGAAAAGAGGAAGATCATAGAGGAGCTAGTGAAAGACATGCAGATGGCTGGTGTGACAGAGGATCCAGGGACAGGGTCCACTGTGGTGACCCCTAAAGGGAGCAGCCAAAAGAGCAGAAAAATGACATACAAGTATCAGTTCATTTACATTAGATTTATCCATAAAAGTAGAAAATTAATTTCTACAGAAATAAAATAAAAATATATACTTTTAGAATTCAAGATACAACACATATATAATATTTAGAGATGCAGCAATTACTCAGTTAATCAGCTGATGAGTCCCATCATATCCTCAAGACCTTGCCATATTATAGTTTCTGAATAAAGCACTTCCCTCCCTGAGCCTGGTTCTCCTGGAGGTTCCTTCCTGTTAAAAGGAAGTTTCTCCTTCCCACTGTCACCAAAGTGCTTGCTCATAGTGGGTTGTGTAAATGTTGGGGTTTTCTCTGTATTATTGTAGAATCTTAACTTTAAAGCACATTGAGGCAGCTGTTGCTGGGATTTGGTGCTATGTAAATAAAACTGAACCTCTCTTTTTTAGGCAGACACATTTTTAGTCTAAAAACCTTCTATTTTGATAAAGCTTATAGCTAGGACTGAGCAATTCCTTGGTTATTCTGTCATAGGCTGCATTAATCATTAGTAATGAATCCATCTACTACATGTTTTAAACTCTGACTCTTTCCCACATGGCGTGTCTCTTGTCCATTCTCCCTTTGCTCCCTTCTCCTTCCCCTTATCCCCAGCCAGTTGCAGTAGATGGCTGCCCCACCACGAGCCAGGTTCTGTCGGAGTTTTCTTCCTGTTAAAAGCAGTGGCATTCCATCAGGACAAGCAAGGCAAGCAGTGCTGGTCTAATGAAATCTAAAAACAGACATCAATCAGAATGTATCAAAGAGAAAGAAATCTCTCTCCTTTCATGTCGAACAACATTCTGTCAATGCTTCTTGTCTGTTTGCAGCCATCCTTTACATCACTGCCACCTTGTGGCCGCAGTCACCTTTGGTCGCTGAAAGCATGTTTGTCTTGGATCCCGTTGGAAACTGTAGCTGTCTCCATTTTATAGGCATATTTGTCTCCCATTAACAAAGGCTTGAGCTTGTCAAGCTGAGGGGCCAGAAGCTTTTTCTGGTTGTTTGCACATTCACATTGTGGATAAACCTCTGGTCTTTGATGGGAGACTGATGGAAGATTAGCATGCTAGACAAGCTCCCACTGGCTCTGCTTTCACTGCTCTGAGATCAGTTACGAGTCACGCTTTGTGTGGAAACAGAGCTCCTAACAGAAGTTTTCTCTTTCTCTTAACCAACATGTGTGATACAGAAAAGATGGACTGCAGTATGAAAATGTTCTTAATAACTCGCTTCAGTATGTTACCAAAGAAATCAGCTCCAGTTTAATAGAACAGTTGCAGTGGAACAGGTGCAGGCTGAGCCAGCACTTTCAAATCACTTGGTTTCTAAAATGTGCAAAGTACAACCAGCTGTTCTGCCAAAGCTCCACCTTCAGTTTTCATTATTATTTGCAGATTCTGACAGTTAACCATGTCACAAAGTGCTCAAGCCTTTTAATTCTTTTGACTGACTTTGTAAAAAAATATATTTTAATATATTTTTTCAAAAATCAAAATTTAGGCCTGTGCTTCCAAACTCATGAACAGGTATGTGGTTCTCACAGGACAGCCACTGCCTTTCTGTAAAGATCACAGCATGCATTTGGTTAAAACAGAGGTTCCCAAAGTGTGTGGCGCGCCCCCTACAGGGGGCGCAGAGCCATTGCCGGGGGGGGGGGCGCGGAATGAATAAAAAAATTTTAAAAAAAGAACGCTTGGACACTGCTAGCATAATGGAGAGATTTTTGACGGGGCTCCCACACAACAGCAAAGCAGAAGATGAAGCATCAGCAAATATGTTTCCAAACCAACTTCCTTCCAAGTCAAAAACCAGAAAATATGATGAAGCATATCTCGCCTTTGGCTTCACCTGCACAAGTGCCAAGGTAGGTCTCCCCGGCAGAATTGGTTTTCCCTGCGTCGGGAGCACGCGCTGTGCTGTCCAAATCACGGACAAACAGTATCCCACAGCTGTTTATGTGTTTGAACCCATTTTGCACAGAGAGACATTTTTTGAAAAATGTATTGATAGCAATGTTGAATATTATTATACGGGAAAAAACAACTACATGTGAAATAATGACACTCTGACGCCTCTGCCTTTCTAAATGGAGGGACAGTAACTGCGTGTGTATATGTAAGCGTGTAAAAACTGCAGATAGATTAACAGTAACAGTATTTTGTCTCTATCCACCATTGTAGAAATTCATCTCATGTAAACAATAATGTGGCACAGAGTGTGGCGTCAAAAAAGGCACACACCTTTGATGTTGCATGAGGAACTCTGTATACCTCATCTACACGTAAACTCAAAAATTGAGTTTTCGAAAATCTCCAACCTGGCAGGAGTTTTTAAAAATCTCAGTTTTCGGTGATTCACGCCGTGTACGTGTGGACGAAAGGCCCAAACGCATAGAAAAAGCTGCGAAAAGCTGCGTTATAAAAAATACCCGTGTAGGTGTGGACGTAGTGTAAAAGAGTTAATAGTTTATTTTATTGCTGCCTGTAGTTTATTGCAGTTTTCTCATATTTAATTGTTAACAAAAGGTTTGAGGTGTGAAATAAACTGCAATGGAGTTTGAAAACAAAATATGGGTGTGTGTAGTTGGAGGATGTGTTTGCGCGCAAAGATTTTCTTGTAAAACAAAGGGGGGCCTAGCAAAAAAAGTTTGGGAACCACTGTGCTAACCATTCAAGACTGAACATCATCACGGGGATTATGTTTTCTAGTTTTTGTTCAGCATGTTTGCATGTTGTATGCTGCTCATTTAGTTGTTCTTTTTGCATCATGGCAGAGTTACCATTTATTAATTAATTGGTATGGTTATGTTGACACTGACAAAATTTGAGTTCTCAGTGTAAAAACAATTCAGCAGTAAAAAACCAAAAAAATGCTTATCTTTGCAGGAAGTGGATCCCATGCAGGCAATTGCGGTGGGTTTTCTAAAATGTTCTTAAATTTTAGTTTATTGCAGTTCAGTATTCAGCATTGTGTAAAGATCATCTGTCTTTTCCCCTTTTTGAAAAAGGCATCGGAGAACTTGATTGTATCAATCACATTCTTCCGACTCTTTCGTGTCATGCGTCTTGTCAAGCTTTTGAATCGCTCTGAGGGGATACGAAATCTTCTATGGACCTTTATCAAATCACTTCAGGTCAGTATAGTGACTCAGTGTATTTCAGCCTGCTGACTTGAGTTACTACAGCTGTCTGATATGTGGGGTTTTTTTTGTGTTTTTCGTCTTCTTCTTCTTTGTTGTTTTTGCAGGCTCTTCCCTATGTGGCCCTGCTAATCCTAATGCTGTTCTTGGAATGCAGGTGCGTGGATGCTCACACCTGCACACATGCATACACACAGGCGTGCACAGGCTAGGGTCATTACTAATAAGTACATGTTCTTTCCATCTTACATACACTTTTAGAGCTGCAAAAATGAGTTTTTGAATTAAAACTGTCTATAGATTTTTCTACAAAAACTAGGGTAAAAATAAATGAGGAGAACCAGATCTACAAATGAAACAGGATTAGCAGTTTGTGCACTATGGGAGTTAGTTACTGCATGAGCTACTTTCTCTTAAGAGTCATATCTCAAACAGAAGACACGTAATTTTCCATTAGAAACTGATAGTAAAATTTATGTGTGTGTGTATACAAGGTCCTGGGTGTTTGAATCCAGGTTAGGGCCTTTCTGTCTGGAGTTTGCATGTTCTACCTCTGATATCCCTGAACTGGATAAGTGGAAGAAGATGAATGAATGAATTAATTAATTAATTAATGAATTAGACAATGATGGTAGGAGGTAGGCCATGACCCCCAAGAGTCTGGATGATGGTGTTGGTGGTGGGCATGAAGCAGGTGGGAACTTCAATGAAGAACTCTTGTGTGACCAGATGAGGCGGAGATGGTGTGAAAGTAGGTTGCATAAATGAATTGGCTGAATGTGAACAAAAATATGTACTGGAGCCATTTTTCCTTTTACTGTAGTATTGTGTGCTATCGTATACTGTATACACTTTACAGAGCTTTACAGAGCTTAAACTGGTGTCTCTTGAATTAAGCACCTAGTGGTTGGGCTTAATCAACTGACATCATGAAAGTACATCATGATATATTTCTGTGTCTAATAAACACAAATGAGTTTAGTGTTTTCCAAAATTTTTGTGTAATGTTTTACAAAAAGTTTAAGGCTAAAAGAATGTTTGTAGTTGTGAATATCTGTTTGTGACAATGACGGACCAGACAAAGGCAGCATTGCAGTTTTGCTCCTCTTTATTAGCTGGGTCTCCACTGTGCAGCTTTCCAGCTGCCCTGGTCCGTCCATGTAGCACACACAACACACACTTCACCTCAGGTCCCAGCAACATCTTTTACAGGGGAGACACGATTAGATAATGAGGTCAGGTGTGTGAGTCAGCCTCCCCTGACACCACACCCTGAACCCACAGCTCCACCCCTCCCCTGGAGCTGAGCCACAAACCAGACCCCGCCACACTGCTTTTACCTTGAGTGTAGTTCACCAACAATAGGATAGAATAGAATAGAATAGAATAGCCGTTTATTTTCATTATACATGTACAATGAAAATAAAGGGGGGTTGGTTGTTACAATAAAAAAATGTCAGTTAAATATATCATATAGGAGACACACACAGTGATATTTGAGAAGTGAAATGAAGTTTATTGGATTTACAGAAAGTGTGCAATAATTGTTTAAATTAAATCAGGCAGGTGCATTAATTTGGGCACTGTTGTCATTTTATTGATTCCAAAACCTGTAGAACTAATTATTGGAACTCAAATTGGCTTGGTAAGCTCAGTGACCCCTGACCTACATACACAGGTGAATCCAATAATGAGAAAGAGTATTTAAGGGGGTCAATTGTAAGTGTCCCTCCTCTTTTAATTTTCTCTGAAGAGCAGCAACATGGGGGTCTCAAAACAACTCTCAAATGACCTGAAGACAAAGATTGTCCACCATCATGGTTTAGGGGAAGGATACAGAAAGCTGTCTCAGAGATTTAAGCTGTCTGTTTCCACAGTTAGGAACATATTGAGAAAATGGAAGACCACAGGCTCAGTTCAAGTTAAGGCTCGAAGTGGCAGACCAAGAAAAATCTCGGATAGACAGAAGCGACGAATGGTGAGAACAGTCAGAGACAACCCACAGACCAG